>PISX010023733.1:0-29175 GCA_004024625.1 Mellivora capensis
TGTCCCCTGTGGCTTCTAAGTCCCACATATGCAGGGGCTGGCCCTGAACACCAAAGACTCTCCACAAACACTTTTGGCACAAGAGGACGAGTAGAAAAGGCAGTGGACAGAGAGATGGAGACACAGCTAAAAAGGTCACTTAAGGTAAGGAGGGGGAAAGTTACTCAGGTTTCCATTCTCTCTCACAAAGATAGTCACGTGGCCAAAATTCTTTCATTTCTCAAGAAAATTAGGGTGTCAGACGCACCTCACCACACTGTAAAAATTCCTCTCAAAGGTGACGTTTGCATGAACCTGACCCTCGGTGAAGGACTGCCTTCCATTCATATACCTTCTCCCTCATGATCCTTCATAAATCAGGTGCCATCTCTACTTGCCCAGCCTTCAAGAAATGGTCTCAAGAAAAACAGGCAATTTCTATGAATTTCCTAAAACACTTGAAATACAGTGAACAAGGTAGAGAATTTTTTCCCCCTTAGCCGAGACAGGAAGTGTAAAGGGTTCAAACAGAAATTTAAGGCACAGAAACAAGCTGTCAGAAGGCTCTCCCTCAATCCACAGTTAATTCCGGAATCATAAAAGGAGAGGATCAAGGCTATGGTGAATTTACGGCTATGTCGTGTAAGAGGAAAGGCCATCTGTATACAAACCTAGAGATAAGAAATCAAAAATAATTTCCAGAGTGTCTGCTGGAGAAGTCCCCGGGCCTCGTCCACCACCCCCCTTTGCTCGGGCCACCGCGGAGTCTTACTTGATTGTCACAGTGACATCCATCATTTTGTCAGTGGTGATAGTTCCAAGGACATGGTGGCGAATGGCTGTCAACGTCAAGATACTGGGTGACGACCTATAAATCAAAGCGAGAAGAAAACACCAGCAACATCACCTAGTTGTTCTCAAAGGATCAGAGACACACCCTTTATGGGCAACCGTTCAGACCCTAAAATATACTACACGGAATTGCTCTAAGTTTAGGGTGAGGTAACTCCTGACGTACCTATCAGTGTTTTAAAGAATAAACTAGGGGCGCCTGGGTGGCTCAGTGGGTTAAGCCTCTGCCTTCGGCTCAGGTCATGATCTCAGGGTCCTGGGATTGAGCCCTGCATCGGGCTCTCTGCTCAGCGGGGAGCCTGCTTCCCCCCACCTCTCTCTGCCTCTCTGCCTACTTGTGATCTCTCTGTCAAATAAATAAATAAAATCTTTTAAAAAGAAAGTAAGAAAGAAAGAATAAACTAATTTTTTGCTCCAAAACTTGACACCTCCAATTCCCAGTGAAGCCCTCCAGCGTTTGTAAGAAATGTAAAAACGGGAGGCTGGTGTTTGAGAAACTCCCATCAGTGAAGGCTGGAGGATTTAACCAAGAAAGTTACGCCACTTGAAAACTTCAGTCTTCCGTGTCCTGGGTTTATAGAATTGCGAGGAAAGCGATCTCAACTCCATTTACTCAATAATTTATCCAAGTGACAGGGTGCCTGGGTGGCTCAGTCGGTGAAGTGCCTGACTCTTGATTTCGGCTCAGGCCATGATCTCAGGGTCATTAGATTGAGCCCAGTGTCGGGCTCCGCACTGGACAGGGAGTCTGCTTAGGATTCTCTCTCTCCCTCTGCCCTTCCCCATACTCTGCTCACACTCTCACTCTCTTTCTAAAAATAATAACAACAATAATTTATCTAAGTGTCTTAAAATCCTTACGTGGAAATTTTTTTAATACCTAATTTTACCTCTCCTAGAAAAAATACAGAAAAAAATCTTTTGGTTTTCAGAAATAACTGAAGAGGTATGCGCCCACTCTCCTCCAGAGGCTCACACACGCCACGGACAGCGACCACCCAGCTTACGTGTCGTAGGTGTAGAACGCTTGCTCAAACCGGTGGCAGGAGCGAGGGGTCACCTTGTACACACCTGCAGCCAGGAAATCAGAAGTCACGTTCAGAGGAGGGTGTCTATCACCCTGGGCACTTCCAGCACTGAAAATCCACAGGCAGCATCTCTCACTCAAACACACAACACACAGCACATGTGCAGTAATGAGATCCCAGATGCCTTTTCCGCTGCCCCCGGCAGCTTCTTCACAATGACCTGGTCCATTTCCTGACCCCTCACAAGCTCAGGATTTCATTGTCCATAACTGAATAACTCACACTAGTTTCAACTGCCCAGACCAAGCTAACAGGGATGTGCACGCGGAGAACAGGAAATACGTTTCTACCATTTCTACTGCAAGTGAGACCGAGAATTTTCCACTTAACAGATTCTTTTAGAGATCCAAGAGATAACCACCTTCCTAGACTCAGCCTGAGCTCCTTCCTAGAAATATTCCTAAAATGGGGCATGGAGCAGAGGAAAGCCCAGAAATTTATGGAATGACAGCAAAGGACACTTGTATGCCATGCCTTAGACAGGGTAACAGCTAAGTCGTTTGCTGGAGGAATACAGTCAGTTTCAGGAAGATTCGAAACCTCACGATTTATTCCCCCAAATGGTCACTAACCCACCTGGTAGCCATGCTTCCTACCAAAACCTGAAATGAGTTCCAAGTACCTCTGCTGTTTTCACCCCACGGAGGAAGCTCCCGTGCAATTACTAAGAGGAAAAAGACTTGGGTTTCTCCATTCACCACGTTCTTTTCATCCTACAAATGTGAAGAGAGCACCAGCACCCACTCCAGGCCAGCTGTCATGCTGGGGACAGCAACACAGCAGGGAAGACTGGGTATTCTACCTCAAGAACTGAGAGAAGTCACTAAATTATTCACCAGGAAAATGCAAAATAAAACCACCTTGAATGGCCACTTCACGCCCCCCAGGATAGCCAAAATCAAAAAGACCTAACGGATGTTGTGAGGATGCGGGAAAACGGGAACCCATGCACACTGCTGGTGGGGACACCAATGGGCACACATGGCCCCATCAGAAAACTGTTCGGCAGTTTCTTAAAAAGTGACACATAAATCTGCCCTATGACCCAGTGGCACCATTCCTGGGTATCTAACCCAAAAGAAATGAGAACAGATGCCCACACAGACTTGGACGCAGACATGGCAACATTATTCTTAAGAGCCAAAAACTGGAAACGTCCACCAACCAGTGAGTGGACACACAAAACGCCATCTACCCACACGATGGAATTCAGTAACAACAAGGAACAGACCACTAATACCTGCCCCAACATGAACTTGAAAACATTATGAGGAACTTCAAAAATGTGCTAAGTGAAAGGAGGCAGACAAAATACCACTGTGGTAGGATTTCATGTATACGAAATGTCCAAAAAAGGCCAATCCATAGACACAGAAAATAGATTAGTGGCTGCCTGGGGGTTGGAGCAGACCTTCACTGTAAACGTGCATGAAGAATATCGCCAAGTGATGAAATACTATAAACCAGATTATGGTTAATGCTCGCTTAACTGGGTAGGTTTATTAAAATCCTTGAACAGATTTTTTTTTGTATGTTGAAAATGAGTGAATTTTATGGTCTAAAATGGCACCTCAGTAAAGTTGTTCCAAAGGGAGAGAAGCCACTGAAGGATTTTAAGCAAGGTGGGAGATGATCCAACTTTTATCTTCAAAAGATCACTTTTAAGGAGAGGTCACTGGCCCATGGTATAGTATTTTTCAAGGGGAAAGGCCCCAGCTGCCTCTACCCAACTCAAATCCTGGAGACCAGGAATGCTCTCCAGGCCCCGGCTCTAATTCTCTGTATCAAAATACCGCTTCCTCCAGAGAAAAGAGACAGAAAAACCAGGGTACACTAACCACAACCGAAATTGATAGTCTGACGCAAACAGAACCCAGGGAGGAAAAAAAGGCCTTTATCACAATCCTCGGTGCCTTTCCATTCTCCAACTCAGAGCCCATCAATCCTTCCAGACTCACCAGGCTTGGACAGGCAGAATCGGTTGACTCCTTTGGAGAGGTTATAAATCCCCACGTTCTCAGGTCCATTTCCATCCTGATAAAATTCCTAAGAGACCAAAGCCAATACAATGACTTACTAGGGGAGATGAAGACACTAAGATGATTAATAATATTTCTGTTTCTGAACCAGTCATGTGTTTTACCCATTAATCATTTGAGCAGTTGAGTGCCACAGGAAAATTAAAAACCTTCAAAAACTTCCCACAGAAACATGCTCTTTTTCATTCAATCAACTAATATTTATTGAGCACCTGCTATGGGACAAGCCCAGGGCTGGGCCTTGGTGGCTGGCATGGCTCCTGCTCTCAGGGGGCTTATATTCTAATACAGGAAGACAGAAAATCAATGTGGTCAACAAATAAATGAGATTTCAGCTAATAAGTAATAGAACGGTGGGCAAAAACAGCCAGGGAAGCAGGCTAGAGCAGGAGTGTGGCAGGGGCATCTCGGCTGGCTGGGCTCAGGGCAGGACCTCTCCTGAGCAGGCAGCATTTGGGGTGTAGCCTGAATGATGACAGAAAACCAACCACGCACACTGCTGGAGAAGATGCAGGATTCCAGGCAGAGGGAAGTGCATGTGCAAAAGCCCAGAGGAAGGAACGAGCCCAGTGTGGAGGTGGAGAGAAGGCTGGCATGCCAGAGACCAGGCAGCAAGGTAGAGAGAGAGGTAGGGGGTTGGGGGTGAGGGAAGGGCCTTGCTGGCCACTGTTATGGAATGTGGATCTCGTCTGAAGGGAAACAGACACCCGCTGAAGAGCTGAAGGATGAACGACATCCTAAATGTCTACCACTTACTCTCAGCTGGGCACCAACGAACCCATTGCCTGCAGCCACACTGCTTGGGGAGCACCCGTCGTGAAGCAGGTAGGGCAGTCACCTGGCACTGGAAACACATGCTGCCATCGCTCCAAGGGTCTAACATGAGCGATGGCTTAACTGCCACTTGCCTCAGTTTCTCCATCAGAACCTGACAATGACGCCTGCCATCACCAAAAGCCAAAAAGTTCTAGAAAACTCATGAATGGACCTAGACAGGCCTATATACCTGTTCTCTTCCCTGAAACCCAGGGGGCACGCTGACTGTCAGGGAGACTGCATCACCAAGACAGTAAGATCCAAGCCACTCTGTCCTTTGCCCCAGAATAAATATACCAGAGAAACTGACTCGGCAGGACCTACCAAAAATAATAGCAGAATACACCAAGGAAACCAAACACAGAAGAGATTTACTTAAACTTCACTAAAACCCTGAGAAGTAGGTATTATGATCCCAGGGCTATCAAAAAACAAATGTGCTCCAAACTATAGCTGTCCCAAATCACTCACTGAAGTTAGAATTTCATGTGGGGCCAGGACAAGGAAATCTCCCAAGCAAAGGCATCCTTCCTCTAAGGGGTTTCAAAAGCTCACCAGCTATGCTTTCCTGAATAGGGGGGTGGTTGGGGAGGGGGCAGAAAAGGCCATTTGACTTAACGATGGTTATAATCTCCTTGGCATGCTA
The DNA here is from genome assembly GCA_004024625.1 of Mellivora capensis. Classification (NCBI taxonomy): domain Eukaryota; kingdom Metazoa; phylum Chordata; class Mammalia; order Carnivora; family Mustelidae; genus Mellivora; species Mellivora capensis. The sequence continues at coordinate 5,421 of PISX010023733.1, forward strand.
GTACCTTCCCACTTTCCAGACAAGAGAACCCTCACCAGGCAGGCATACCAGAGTGATTGCGTGAGAAAGGGAACATCGCAGCATGTAGCCCGTCTGCCTAAACTCAATCGTTGACACGTCATCTTCCAGAACTTCCACCTCCAGACTCTTGTTTTTCCAGCACCAATCTTCATGCATGATGCTTACTGGAAAAGCCACAACACAGACACACATGGGCACAGAGCACATCACCTCCATGAGTAAAAATTACAATGATTTAATTTTTAAAAATATGTATGTGCATATACATGCACACACACACACATGCACCGTATAACTAGTAATGGTTAGAAAAAAATAAGAACTAAAGAGAAAAATGGAACTGGTGGTCGTTAACATCGGTAAGAAAGAAATTTGATGGTGTCTAAAGAGCACACTCACAAGTAAAGATATTTGTAAACATTTCCTGTAAAGGGCCAGAAAGTACATATTCTCAACTCTGCAGGTCGTGCAAATATTCAACTCTGCCTTCACAGCATATAAGCAACTGTAGATAATACATTAGCAAATGAGTGTGGCTGTATTTGAATAAAACTTTATTTATAAAAACACGCAGTTGGGCCCCCTGCCCTGGTGTGCCAACACCAGACAGAACAGTAAATATAATTTCCCTACTTTAACAGCCTACTTTATAAGCTATTCACTGCCAGTGGCTCCAAACTGAGCTTCAAGAAAGCAGAAATATAGCCCATGGGTGACTTCTTGAGAGCAGCAGGGAAAAGAGAAGCAACGCTGGCCGGCACCTACTTCTTCCCAGGCACTATACACGCTCTATTTCATTGTTTTGCACTGTACAGAAAGTCGTATCACTCCTATTTCAGAAGGCGAAACTGAGTCTCAGGGAGATCACACAGCTGCTAAGTGGTAGGACACCAGTGTCACTGTTTCATGCACTTAGAAATAAAAGGGCACGAATGAGGGCACCCTCCCCAAATAGAAGACATGCGTGGGTTGTCCTGACAAGGTGGCAGTGAGGGCAGGGAACAGCAATTCTTGCCCACTGCTAAATAACCCACGTTCAAGGTCAAGGGGTGAGGAAGACAAGTAAAGGTATGCAGTTGGGATGCAAATTGAGAGCTGGGTTTCTGAAAGTTTTGAAAGACAAGAAGTACATGAGGGCCACAAGATGCCACCTTTGGGTCTTACTTTTGTATTTCCCAGGCAGCACGTTGTCAAAGGTGAACGTCATTGAGTTGACCTTGCCGGAGAGCTGGAGGCTCCGCTTCTCGCCCTGGCGGCTGAGGGACTGCAGCGTCACCAGCAGGTCACCACAGGTGTCTGCAGAACAGAGACAGGAGCACCTCAGGCAGCTGCCCTCACCAACTATAGCCCAGTTTTGAAACCTCCACCTCTGGGTGTGGCTGCCCACCGCTTCCGTCCCAAAGGGCAGCAACAGCAGGCTTCCTTTCCAGCCAACATGCATCTGCTCAGCCCTAAGACGCCTCCCCCTACGCAGGTCATCAGTACCCAACAATGGAGGCACCAACAGTGAAAGCCACCCCGTCATTTATTGAAAACCCCTGTTCGAGCACAGAAGACAGGAGAGGCAAAACAATATTACAGAGCCACCTGCAGCGTCAGATGGATGATGAAATGAGGGAAGAAGTAGTTATGGAGCACCAGAAGCCACGGGACGTCTGGGTGGCTCAGTGGGTTAAAGCCTCTGCCTTTGGCTCTGGTCATGATCCCAGCATCGGGCATCGGGCTCTCTGCTCAGAGGGGAGCCTGCTTCCCTCTCTCTCTCTCTGCCTGCCTCTCTGCCTACTTGTGATTTCTCTCTGTCAAATAAATAAATAAAATCTTTTAAAAAAAAAAAGAACAAGCCGGAGAAAAAGAGAGAAAGAAGACAGAACATCACTGAAAGCCCACTTCATTCCAGGCACAGAACTGGGCCCTCTGTCATCACAGTAATATTACTCATAAGAAAAAAGATTTATATGGCTCTCGCTATGTCCCAGGTCCTCACACATGCCATACAGACACTAATTCCTTCGCTCCGCACAACCACCCTGCAAGGCAGGTACTGTCACTGCTCTTGCGTAGTATGGAAGAGAGACTCAAAGCACAGAGAGGTTAAGTAACTTGCTCCAAGTCACACAGCGAGGGAGTAAGACCATGCAGTCTGATTTCAGACTCGATGTTCTTAATATCCATGCCACACTGCCTGATGTGGCTGTATTAAAGCCTCTCTAAGACCCTCTGAGAGCTGTAGTATTCCCATTTTACAGAAGAAAAAACTGAGGCTAAGCTTACTGTCTCACAGCTGGGAAGCGACAGAGCTGGGAAAAAACCCACGTGTTCTCTTAGGAGCCAAAGCAAAGATACTTCAAGGGAAACATTTCCAGTGACTCGCTGTGTGGCACTTCCTCAAAGAACCGCACTCAAAACAGACTTGAAAACCATTTCCAGGTGTGGTTTTGGCATTCACCTTGAACACTGCCCAAGAGGGAAAAACTCACCGAAATCCCTCCGAAACTATTTGTTCTCGGTTTTAACTGACATCTTACCCAAACAAGAGACTTTCCCAGAAACGGATGCCAAGAACTGCACAAAGGCCACGTCCATCACGGGCCTATCGGTCACAGCAAGAGGGAATGTCTGGGGCTTCAAGGTCAGCCCTGCTCTGGTCTCCGCCTCAGGAACCATCACCTGCAGGGACACACGGGATAACATCAGTGTCTGTGTCAAGGCTGCGGCTCCCTGCACCTACATGCACCAGAACGTTCACCCAGGCCCAAGGCTAAGTACTTAGAGGACGGACAGAGGTTCATTTCTAGGCCTAGTCTTATAATCACAACAAATCCTCAAATGGGCCATGGGAAGGAAACGTGTTTCTACTCAGATACAAAAGAACTAGCCTTCAGCCCTGCCACCAAAGGCACGAAAGTCTATCCGGCATAACCTCACAGACACACAGAGCTATCATCAGTCATCTGTACACTGGGTGCAAACCACACTAAGACCCAGAACCTTCTCCTGGCTTGAGATCACTCGTGACATAAGCTTTGAACCTGTCAATGCTACGTGGATGTTCCCCTAGAAGAATTAAGCCACTTTCTTCTTTTTCTTCTATATCCTTCCTTAGGCTAAGAAGAGGGACTGGGGAAGAGGGCAGAGGTCACCTACGCCCTCCCTAATAAAGATTATACCCCAAAGTTGCCCTTCCCTGGAAAAGACCCTCATGCTTCCAAAGGGCTTCCAAAGGTTTATCAAAGGCCAACTTCACAAGAGCTGGCTGCCTGGTAATGGAGCAAAGAACAGATAGTGCCATATTCGGCCGAAGCAGGGAAACCACTCTCCTGGTACCCCATCTGCTCACGGGGGGTTCTCACTTGCCCTAGAGGAGAGCACCGTCTCGGGGGGGCCCTTTCCAGCCCTCTCCGTCCCCTCACCTGCCCTTTGTCAGGGAGGAAGAGCAGCAGCTGACTGGACAGACACAAGACTGAGTTCCACTGAGATACAGTCTACCCTGCAGGCAGAGCCATGGCCAGGAGGCACCACGGGCTGACCTCTGGCTATCTTCTCTTTTGCCTGCCACCCACACCTGTGTTCCGGCCTTCACCCTCATGGCGAGCCCACAGGCCAGGGTCGCCCCAGCTCTTCCACCTGCCTCAATGGAGAAGTCAGATGGTATCCTCAGACCAGCCATCCTCAATTCAGGGCAAGGTGAAGAAACACACCAGCTCTATTCCATCTTTGGGCACCAGAAGCCATGCGCTGTGGATGTGCCACTAATAAACGGTTCATCTGGGGACTTAGGGAAATTCTACAGTTGCCAAAAGCCTGAGAAGGTGGAGGAAGGATTGGCAGGCTGGAGCTAACTCCCAATAAACATCAGGACTGGAAAAAAGAGTGGCCTGTGTATCCTTTCCAAACTGGGTGCCTGTCTGTTCTACAGTGATGTGCAGGAATGTGAAGACCTCAAACTAAGAAACTGGGACTAGAGGGGCACCTGGGTGGCTCAGTGGGTTAAGCCTCTGCCTTCGGCTCAGGTCATGATCTCAGGGTCCTGGGATCGAGCCCCGCATCAGGCTCTCTGTTCAGCAGGGAGCCTGCTTCCCCCCTCTCTCTTCTGCCTGCCTCTCTGCCTACTTGTGATCTCTGTCAAATAAATTTTTAAAATCTTAAAAAAAAAAAAGCAAAACTGGGTCTAGAAATGTTCCCTCTGACACCACAATCTGGCTAATAATAACCCTTTAAAAATCACTTTTTTTTCCCCCAATGTCTTAAACAGAACAAAACCCATCATACCTGGACTTTGTAGGCCCCTGGTTTTGCTTTAAAACAAAATGATCCATGAGCATCTGTCTCCACGGTGACCAAAGACTTGTCCTTGTCTTGAGACGACAGGACAATTTTGTATTTACTCATCTGCTTGACGGTGTCAGGGAAGCGAACGATTGATATCTGGCCACAGACACTGAACCTGCAACGAGGGGACCATTCATCCCAGCATGAGAACTCAATTATCGCAGGAAAGGCACTTACTAGCCCGAACGAAGCATCCCTCTTCCTGCCCAGCTCCTGAGGACTAGTTTAACCCTAATGAAGAGGCAGAAATGCAGCCCAAATGACTCCAGCTTCAGAAAGCAACCACTGGAAGGAAGACTGAGCCTCTCTCTGTGTAAGGGACAAGGCACAGAGGAGGCCCACGGCCGGGTGGTTTGTGGGTTGTGGGTGACATCCGGTGTTATCGCTAGCTGCGAAAGCAATGTCCAGAAAACCTTCGATGGTAACAATGCTCCAGGTAAACGGGATCGTTGGTACAGCTGCCTCGGGCTGAGCGTGTCGGCAGCCTCAAAACCCGGGCCCTACCTAGGGGAAACGGGGCAGGGCCATCCAAGACAGCTTCCTCGCCTGGGATTATATATAATTTGTGGACAAGAGCGATCAGGGCAATGGGAACAGAAAAGGTCATTAAGTTTAAAATAATTCCAAAGCCAGAACTGAACTCCATACGAGTAAGGAGGCACAGAAGCGACCTATGACTGAGATGCCCCATTCAGGTAACAACTCGGACACGTGGCTCTCAATGAAGAGTGCAGCTGCCACCAAGGGCTTGTGGAAAAGCACGTAACAGGCAAGTCCCCAAGCTGGGAAAGACCAACAGAGACTATCAGCCTCAAGGGACGATCTCCACTCTGGAGCAGCTCACATGTTGTAGTGTAAAAAGAAACCACGGCTGGAGGCCACCACTGTATCCTCGGCTGACGGAAGGTTCTATTTTCTAATCTTCAAGATCATTTTGGATAAAAATCCGTTGCCTCCTGTGATGGAAAGATAAGGAAAGGCGGCTTCGATGCAGGATAATTAGAGGCTACCCTCGACGCCGGAACTCCCACCCTGCTGCGAAGAAGAAGGGGCGGAAAACAATCAAGGAGTGGGAGACTGTGCGTGTGAAATCTGAGAATGAGGACAAGCCAGTCACCTCACTAGAGTGCAGTGACCAGCCCACCACATGAGCTCACAGTCCTGAGCAGGGGGTAAGGAATGAAGGCCCACGTGCTTGGTCCAGCCAGCCACCCATTTCTGTAGAACCATGGGCTAGGAATGCTGTTCCCACTTTTACCTCCATCATTTGGTGGGGGGAGAGGAAAAGGGAGAGAGAGAGTCTTAAACAGACTCCTCGCTCAATAAGGAGCCTGACACAGGGCTCGATCTCATGACCCTGAGATCACGACCTCGGCCGACATCCCGAGTCGGAGGCCCACCTGAGCCACCCAGGTGCCCCTACTTCCACACTTCTGAAGGGTTAAGAGGGGGCAGAAAATCAAAAGAATAATAATATCCTGACACACAAAAATCATATGAAAATCACATTTCAAGGTTCTAAATAAAGATTAATGGGAACACAGCCATGCCTGTCCACATACGGACAGGCTATACTGGGTTTGGTCACAGAGGCTGCATGGCCCGTCTGAAGCCTGCGGTATTTACTCTCGGGCCCTCTACAGAGAAAGTGTGCAGGCCTGTAATCTAGATGTGAAGGCACACATCCTGGTTCTCACTTTCCTCTTCTGGGCACTTACAGAGTCAAAGGACAGAAAGGGAAGGCTGAGGAGTTATTCTTGAGGACCTTTCACATTCTCTCGATTTGTGTACACGTCACAGGGAATGTCATCTGGTTGGTTCCAAGCTGAACCTCTCTGCTTCTCTAATATTTTAACAATCCGGCTTATTTGAGCTCATACTCTCAAAGAGAAGTGTCCAGTTACCTCGAATATATGCTGGTTTTAGTTTAAAAAGAAAACTAAAAAGCTGATAGGACAGTGTTTTTTATGCTGAATCCCTTAAAAAGTGATTTGTGTCAACAAATTCCTTCATCGGGGTGTAATACATTTATGGATAGGAATTCATAATTCTGGTGCATTGCGAGATTACTCTCTTCTCATAATCATTTGGACAGAAGTCAAAGCATTTCCTTCTCAGAGAAATTGGAATTTTTTTTTTTTTTAGGTAAGACATATGAATGAATTAAAAGGCAAATGCGCTATGTTGGCCCAAAAGGGAAACGAATTTTCCCAGAGATGCTCGACAAGTATGGTTCTTCTTTCTTTGACCCAAATATTCTACTTCCAAGGAAAAAAATGAATACACACAGTTCCCCATGTCAACGAACAGCACCTCCTCCACATACACAGTTACTCAAATAAGAAATCTGGGACCCCAGCAGCACAGGGCCTACTGACTCCCTCCCCACATCACCTGCCAAATGCATCTGCTTCTCTCACCCACCCCTGCTACACCCTGGTCCCACCACCACTACGTCTCTTCCAGACAACTGTCACAACCTTCTCTCAAGTCCCTCCACTCACACCCTGGCCCCCTGCAATCTCTTCCCCACACAGCAGCCACGGGAGGAAAAAAAAAATTGTTGTTTTGAAAACGCCCTGATGCCTATCGCTCCTTTGCTTCCATTCCATTTGGGGGGGAAAGGCCTCCTCCACAACCCGACTGCGGGTTCTCCGATCTCACCAGCTCCTCCAGCCACAGTGGCCGCCTTCTAGAAAGCACCTCTCCCTCCCCTCCAGGCCTTGGAACATGCTGTTCCTGCTGCCTGGGAAATGCCTCACTTAGCAAACTAGGAGTCCCTTTGGCTCAGAGACCCAGTGAGGGTCCTCCCAGGGCCCCGGCCCTCTTCCCTGCACACTTACCAGAATTCACCATCACGAGTTACTCGGCCCAAGTCTGTCTTCCCAGGAAGACAAAAGCCCCATCTCTGTCATGCTAGTTGGGTTCACTGCTACACACCCCGCCTCTGTCATGGTGCCTCACTCCGAGGAGTTGCTCAAAAAGAGTTATGAAGGGGCGCCTGAGTGGCTCAGTGGGTTAAGCATCTGCCTTTGGCTCAGGTCATGGTCTCAGGGTCCTGGGATTGAGCCCCACATCGGGCTCTCTGCTCAGCAGGGAGCCTGCTTCCTCCTCTCTCTCTGCCTGCTTGTGATCTCTCTCTCTCTCTGTCAAATAAATAAATAAAATATTAAAAAAAAAAAAAAGATTTATGAAGGAAAAGGAGGCAGGGAGTAAATCCAAAATGGTTTTCTTGCCCCATCACAACAGAGACAAAGTACTGGGTTCCACCAGCGTACTTCCTAATCACCCAGTTGTCGCAGAATCCTTGCCCTCGACCCCCACCTGTCGTCTATAGAAAACGTCACCAATGCCTCCTCAATAACCAAGCCGACAGTATGGTTTCAGGACTCAGCTCCTGGGCCTCCCTGACAGTCAGCCACAACCTTGTACCTAAAACCCACTGCCTGGATCCTCCCAAGGCCAGCCCTCAAACCCCAGCATTTTGGCCTGCTGTTCTAATTCTACCTGCTGACACCTCCACGGTTCTGGCTGCCCGGCAGTCCCCCGCTCAATCTGTCCAGGCATCTGTCGAAGAGCGCCACCTAGTGGTCCTGCCGAACCCTCGGCTCCTCTCCCGGCCCGCAGCTGGGGCTCCGCAGCCACCCTGCTTCTGCAACTGGGAACCCCTAACTACTTCTCCAACCCGCCCCTGATTTCCCTATCAAGAAAGCCCTCAACAAGTCTGTTTTCATGTCCCTTGCGTCCCAGTCTTGTCCCCTACGGAGTCATCCCCCGCCTCTGCTGTCAGGGAGCCTCTCTGCAAATAAAAATCTAACCATGTCACCTCCAGGCCCAAAATGGATCACTGGCCCCCTGACTCCTGGGAGAGAAAGCCCCATTCTTCCAATGGGGCGTGGGAAAAGACCCTCTGAGACCTGGCCCTCCAGCCCCGTCACATTCCTTGGCCTGCCCCACGACACTGAGTCATATGCCACTGTCCACAGAAACCACGCTGCTCTAGGTTACATGCCTTTGCTCATGCTGCCTCTCCCCAGGAAGGCTCCACCCCGCTCCATTAAAGTTAGAGTTCAGTGAGCACCCGGGGCCGTCTCGGAGAGAGATGGTGGCAAGCCCACGCTACAGGGTACGAAACACACAGAAGTGAGGAGCTGAGATCCAGCGTTGAGGCCTGGGTTCTCTGCCCCACACGGTACCACTGTAGGAGAAAACTACATAAACTCAACCACCGGATGTCCCCTCCTGTCCTCACAGTAAGTGGAACAAAGCAGGAAGAGCTGTTGCAATGACCAGACACAACTTAGGACAAACTTTCTCTCAAGCAGCTATACTATCTGCGAAAGTCCTCAAGAGTTAAGCCACGGAAGGTCTTACCGATGGGAGGTCAGACAAGAGCTCTTCTTCGAACTTAGACCCCCGTTAACTTTGAAGCAAGACCACGTTCCCTACGCAGCCACATGTACCTTCCGTTTCTAAGACGTGGCAACCATCTTTCTCGGGGGCCAGCCTGACTTTTAGACACAGGTGTCTAAAAGCTGATGTGGATCCTCAGCAGAAAGACACAGTCAGACTGAAGGGAATTTTCTCCCCCAGCATCCACCCTGGCACCTCCACACCCGGACACGATCCCCTCACCCTGTCGCAATGATGTCAGCCAGCTGCGGCGTGTTCGGTGCGATTTTGATGGTGACAGTTTCAAAGTAGAGGTGTTCTTTCTGAGCGTGGATGGTGTATGTCCCAGTCGTGATGTTCTCCAGGCGGAAAGAGCCATCGGCTTTTGTTTTGACTGTAAAACAGTGAGAAGCAAATGGAAGATGAGCCAAACACAACTGTGCAACCCCTCTATTACACAAGAATACTTGAGACAAAAAGCCGGCATATTTTCAGTCATGAAGGCTGTTTCCTTCTGGGCACCTGGGTGGCTCAGTTGGTTAGGCGACTGCCTTCAGCTCAGGTCACAATCCCACAGTCCTGGGCTCGATATCGAGTCCCATATTGGGCTCCCCCTGCTCTTTGGGGAGCCTGCTTCTCCCTTTCCCTATCCCTGCTACTCCCCCTGCTTGTGCACTCTCTCTCTCTCCATCAAGTAAGTATATAAAATTTTTTAAAAAAAGAAGAAAAAAAAAAAAAGACTGTCTCCTTTCCATTTCTTTCCGTGATCAAGTAGGAAAGAGTTTTGTGGCTGCCAACCTTTGATCTGGTTATTCAGAGTGACTACTGCCTCGGGGACACCTTCTCCTTCGGGTCCATTCAAGACCCTCCCGGTGACGGAGAATCCCATGACATGGAACACGGGCTGGAAGATGAAGAACAGGAAGAAGGTTCACATGTGCCCGAGCACCAAAGCCTTCCTTATTCATGCACGCTGCTGCCCTGCACGGCTGTCCCCCCGGAGCCCCACAAGCCAGCCAGAACCCCTCCCAGCTCCCCCAGTCCCCCCAGATCGTGCTGCTCCCACACCACTGCACTCTCCCCAGGGCTCTGTCTGTGTTCTTCTACTCTCAACACATACATGTTTGTCAAATCACTGAATAAAAAAGATCTACAGGCTTACTCCCCCAGCTAAAGATCACAGAGTCAAACCTGAGAGGGCCGCCCCCACCACCCTTGTTCCCATTCTGCCTCCTCCCCTCCAGATGCCCCCATTCCGGTGAACTGTACCACCCTCCTATCTCCCGACCCCAAACCACACCATCACCTGGGACCCCTGCCCACACTCCAACCTTAATCCATCCTATGCCTCCCACCCCACCCCTGCAAGGTGTCCCATCTGCTGCCACCACAACCCGAATTCGAGTCCTTGTTCACTCCACCTAGGCCACCTTCCTCACTCACCATGGTGTTCTGGGCTTGGTTTACCCATGTCTGCGCCCCCACTCGTGAGCGCCATGGCTCTGCTCTATCCAGGGTCACTCTGGTCCAACCACCCTGATCTCTGGGTCCCCAAGGTGACCACATGCATGCACCACAGGCACTGCTCCCGTGGGCCTTTTACACCAGCTGCCCTCTCAACTTAGATAGTTCTCTCCCACATATGGAGAAGTCTGGGGAGGGGCTGCTCCTTCTCATCACTCAGGTTTCAGCTCAAACCATTGCCACCTCCAAGAGGCCTTCCCTGACCCATCTCAGGGCCCCCTGCCACTGCCTCCCATCCCAGCCTCTCAGTTTCTATCACACTAGCCTCTTTTATTAGTTTCATTAAACTTTTACCAATACCTGAAACGTCCTTGTTTGATTTATTGTTCATCCACCTCCTATTAGAATGTAGGTTCCATGAACATAGTGACCTTTCATGTCTTAATCAGCTGGGACACAGTAGGCACTGAATAAATTACTCACTCACTCACGAATGAATGAATGCATGCATTCTTGCATGCATGCAGATATACAAAAGCATCTGAGAGAACTTCTTCAAAATTAAATGGCTTTTTAAAAATCCAGGTAGCCCTTCTTGATCCGTCTACAAAGACATGGTTTCTCCATGTACTGATTCCTCTCTCCAGTCAACGACTACTGTGAGCAGACACCTACTCCATGCCAGGCACTAAGTCACATCAGAAATATGTGAAGAATGAGGCATTCCCGATGCACCTGACCTCATGCCATTTACACGCTGCTCCCTGAAATTTCATTCACGTCTCTGCTTAGAAACTGGTGTTTGGTCGAGATCTGGGAATGCCCCTCACGGCTCCCCTGCCCCCATCCCTCCATGCAAGTCCCCTGAAGCAAGCAAGGACACCTTCTCCCCCAACCACCTCCAGTGTGCACAAAACCATCAAGCACTTTCCAGAACCCTAAAAGAGCCATGAGAACCCCACTGAGCGTGTGACCTAAAAGCTTGCTCCTACCAAATGCAGCTACTTCAACACAGTACTTTCAAATGCAACATTAAAAGAAAGCGATTAAAATCTAATTTTTTTCAATAACTGTAACACTGGGAGGTCCATTTATGAAAGACTTATTTTCTTTGGGGGATTTGCTCTATCTGGCAAATTTTCTACAGTAACCATTATCTACTCCTGTAATTAAGGATATAAATGCAAGAGAAAACACACTTGCTGTCTTATTCTGGATCTAGGGAGTTTGTCAGGCCATGCATCACTCCATCCTTTATCCCACCTCTCACTCCCCTTCCCTGCAGCCCCAGCTCTCAGCTCTCCTTGGTTTCCGGCCACAGCCTCCTAACTGGTCCTTCGCTCACACCTTGCCCCTGCCAACCTCTTCCCAACATGGCACCCAAAGGCTCACACCTCTCCCCCTCAGACCTGCACACAGAGTGGCCCATCAGGTCCTGTACAATCTGCCCCATCATCTCTCCCTGCCTCACTCCCTTCATGCCAGCCACTCTGGCCGCCTTGGGGTCCCCCACGCCCTCTAGGCACACTCCGGCCCCAGGATCTTTGCACCTATCACTCCCTCCATCTTAAACACTCTTCCCACAGATGGCAGTGTGGCACCCCGCCTCTTCCTCTCTCCCAGCAGCTGGTTGCTCAATCGTCACCTTCACAGCGAGGACTTCCTTAGAGCACCCAGGAAGACTGCAACCTGTTTCAACTGGGAAGTGTGTCACCTTTCTCACTTATTTTTCTACAGAACACCTTCTAATACACCTAATTTACCTATATATAAGTGTATTGTCTCTTTCTGCCCTGGAACACCAGAAAAAAAAAAACAGAAATTTGTGCCTTTCTGGGTCCTCATTACCCACCTACCCCTGGAATGGTAACTCATGTCTGAGACTGGCACTCAATAAACACTGTTCACCGAACAAAGCCGCTATAACTGGGGCTCCACCTTCTCCACATGGAGAAATTACATGAGAGTAGATCCCGGCTAAACTGGAACATAGCACTAGACTGTAGTTTTCTCCAACGGCCCAGCCCTTCTAGATAAAACATTAGTTGTCTTCTCAAACAAGTTTGCGATACCGGTGCCCAAGGATGGGAAACTCAAACACCTGTCCCTCCAGAAGGCAGGGAGGTCTCACCTCAATTTTCAGGCTGTCGTGTTCCACCGTAAAGTCACGTCTGGAAGGAGCAACGTCAAAGGTAATCCTCTCCCCTCTATAGAAGGGAATCTAAAAGGAAGGGTCTGTCCGTTACTCAGAGCCCACAATATGATTCAATAGTAATAATCAACCCAGCAGGCCATAAACAAGGGGTTCAAGGCGAGCCCAGAGAAACTATTAATCATAACTGCTGCTGATTGTAAAAGAGGAAGGCCCAAACTTTTTGCAGCCACTACTGAAGGGTCTGTCTCATCCTAAATAACTACACTAAAAATGTTCACACAACTGCAGGGCAATCATTTATTCCTCTTAATGCTCAAATGGCATTGACTCTTGCTGTGTCTTAAGAGTCTAAAACATACAGAAAACCCCAATCTCCACTCACCACAGTATAGTCCCCACTTGGCAAGGAATAGAAGGAGAATGAGCCATCTTCTTTGGAGATCGCATAGCACAAATACACCAGGCTCTCATCTTGGGGCTGGAACCCAGGCACCGGTGAGATGTTGCAGCCCAGGACATCCTATGCCAAGGGCGGAGAAAAGAAAAGGACGTCCTTTTTCATTCGTATGTTCTGATTATCATCAGAGAGCCACTCTATAGGAAAATTCTTACAAGTTTTACATCACAAAATACGTATTTCTGAACAGGGCATAGTAGTGGAAAGAAAACGAACGACAACTTCTACACTCAAGTTTGAGAAGTTAAAAACTGACACAGACTTCTTGGGAAAAAATGACGTCATCGTCCTTCCCTACAAGGGGTCGCCATTCTGCAGACAAGAAAACGAAGGGCAAGTGGCTGGCCCACTCAGCGAGCAAGAGGCAGAACTGGGATCTGTCTGCACCTGGGCCTGCATGTGCTCTTTCCACCACAGTCCACTCCACCAGACATCCAGTTCCTGGTGAGTCAACCAAGAAATGCAATGCTCTTCAACGCTGAGACGAGACGTCCCCCCGACTGGCATTTCAACAGTGTGTTCTTAGTCGGCAAGCACCCTTCCCCTCCCACCCTCCTTCTCGCCTGTTCTCCACTGTTCTTTACTTACCTCTTTGGAAACCACAGAAGAAAAGAGAAGAAACTTCACCCCTTTCATGGGCTCCCCATCGCTGCGCACAGAGCCAGACACGTTGTAGCCGGCCACTATGAGGGGACTGGCGGCGTTCGCGTTGGAGTTGGTTACCCGCACGGTGGTGCTCGCCTACAGAAGGAGGGGACTTTACTTTCCCAAACAACAAGCCCTCACAGAGTGTTCAACAACCGCGAAGACATGCTTCAGCTAAAATATGAACATGGAAAATTGGGAACGTAGCAGGATCACAGCCACGTGTTTGCGAGCCACACGAACTGAAAGGAAACGTGGCAAAATGTCAACCACCGGGATGACTTCCTTTGCACAGCTGACATTTTACCTCGTTTACACTTTTCCACCTTCCAAATTTTCTACCTGTGTTACCACTCCTTGACGCTGTTTGATCTGTTGCGATTTTTGAAAATGAGCGTGCTTTACTTTTTTCCATGTTTAACGGTATATGTGCATGGAATTTTAAAGCTGTCAAAGCACAGTTTATAGAGAAGAAAGTGCACACAGTCTAGGGCACAGTGCAGTGATCTTCACAAACTGAACACGGCCTGTAACCAGCACCCAGAAGCCCCCTCACGCTCATTTCCGGGTACCAGCTGCCCAGGGCAAGCCTCAGCCTTTCAACAGCATGCTCTACTTGGAAACACAATCTTATATTAATAGACTCAAATCCCCTTATACATACAATTAACAATATAAGCCTTTGGGGTGCCTGGGTGGCTCAGTAGATTAAGGCCTCTGCCTTCAGCTCAACTCATGATCTCAGGGTCCTGGGATCGAGCCCCACATTAGGCTCTCTGCTCGGCGGGGAGTCTGCTTCCTCCTCTCTCTCTGCCTGCCTCTCTGCCTACTTGTGATCTCTGTCAAATAAATAAAATCTTTAAAAATATATATATATAAGCCTTAAAATTTCTTTGAATTGTAATGTATACGCCATGAGTTTTAAATAAAACATTTTTAAACCCCTGAATACCACAGTCATGAATAGTAACAGGTAAGTCGACGTGTGAAACTGTCCCATCAATTATAAACGCTTAAAAGCTATAGAGGAAAAACTGAAATAACAAGTCTAATAGTTCCTTAGCAAGAAGGAAACACAGCCTCAAAACTAACATACAAGTTAACGTCTCAGAATGTCCTTTAAACTTTACCTCAATTTGTTTTTTTGTAGTGATTACAAATCCTCACCTGGTCTGTTTCTTCCTTTTTTTGCTCTTTTATCATAAACTATTTCTGTCCAACACTACTCTGAAAAACACCTGTACACACTCTAACCGGCTAAAGAAAGAAAAGCAAAAGTACCACTCCGGAGCCTTGTGTACCTCGACCTCCCTTCCTGCCTCCTTCTGCAGATGTCAGTTTCGTAATGAATACAGTGTTTGCCACTCCCATGCACATCCTTGTACTTTTTTCTACATAGGACTCTGTAAGTGCAAGTACCCTGAGTGTTTTTAATTACTGTAGAAACACTGTGTCTCTCCACCTTTGGCAACTTGCTTTTTCCCCTCAACTTTATGTTTTTAAATGTACTCCTACCTATCTGTGTAGCTCTGGTTCAGTCATTCTTGCTGACCTACAGGCTTCTGTGTGACGAAACCCCACTATGTTTTCCACCTAATGGGCATTTAGGTTGCTTATGATATTTTGTTTGTACAAACAAAACTGCCGTGGACATTCCTTCACCTTCTCCTTGGGTGCACATACAACAGTTTCCAGAATGTTAAGTATATTTATAGGTTGCTGTTTCAGACTGGAAAAAGAACAACAAATAAATCTCATCGGGTCCTTCTGGTGTTGATTCAGCTTAAAATAGCTACAGTTATTAACAGACCTATTTCACAGCAGGAAGACAATATTGTCACCTAAAACCAAAAACAACAGAAGGAACATCTGCTACAGTGAGTTTTATCTTATAAATACCAGTGAACCGGGCGCCTGGGTGGCTTAGTGGGTTAAGGCCTCTGCCTTCGGCTCAGGTCATGATCCCAGGGTCCTGGGATCGAGTCCCGCATCGGGCTCTCTGCTCGGCGGGGAGCCTGCTTCCTCCTCTCTCTCTGCCTGCCTCTCTGCCTACTTGTGATCTCTGTCTATCAAATAAATAAATAAAATTTTTAAAAAAAGACTCAGTCTCTCCCTCTCCCTCTGCCCCTCCTGCCACTCTCATGCTCTAAGATAAATAAATCAATCTTTTAAAAAAATAAATAAATAAATACCAGTGAACCAATCAGCAGCACTGTCTTTTTCTCATCTATTTCCAGAAAAAACACAACCCCATTTCACATCCTGAACAGGACCCCCTATGCTTGTCCCCAAACCCGAACACTGTTGGCACAGCTATCAACACAACTGAAACACTCACCTCTTTCAATGCCCAGGTTGGATGAGTTGCAAGAATTTCATAATCTCCAGGAAGAACTTTAAAAAATGCAAACCTAAGAAATACAAAATACCAATTAACTTTCTCTCAATAGCCCGAGTGTTCTAATTTATGGCTAATATTGGAAGCATTAGAAAATAAGGTCTGGGTGGGGCTCCTGGATGGCTCAGTGGGTTAAGCCTCTGCCTTCGGCTCGGGTCATGATCTCAGGGTCCTGGGATCGAGCCCCGCATCCGGCTCTCTGCTCAGCAGGGAGCCTGCTTCTCCCTCTCTCTCTGCCTGTCTCTCTGCCTACTTGTGATCTCTCCCTCTGTCAAATAAATACATAAAATCTTAAAAAAAAAAAAAAAAAAAGGTCTGGGTTATCACCAACTTACCATTAGTTGGTTAAATGAGCATAAACAAAATTCAGTCCTTCACTGTACAAATCCACATCGGAGAGCACTTATTGAGTACCTACTGTGTACAAGAACAGGTGTTCCGTGCACTGACAGATAGGAGGTTTTATGTTTCCCTCAACCCCAAGGATTTCTGACCTTAAAAACCAGTCACCATGGTTCAGCAGGAATTAGTCATATAACATTCAAGTGCGTTTTGGCAGAGGTGATAAGCACGAACAAGCAAAGAGAAGGGAAGGAAGTATGCAGAGGACCAGAGATGGGAAGGGACGAGTCCTATGTGAAGAAGAGAGAACAGAGCTGACAGCCCGAGGTCTGTGCTAACTAACGCCAGATGCGGCTAATGGCATGGGCAGGGCAAATGATAACAAGCTTCGAAACCTATGCAGAAGAGATGAGCTCATTTACCAGAAACAAATACAGTGTGAGCCATCCTGGGCTCTTGCACAAACTATGATGACCAAACTAGACTCCAATGAAGACTGGTTAAGTAACTATGGGCAAATCAAGACCAGAATGACAGGAGCTAAGGCTGGAAACACTGGCACCAGGATTCTGATACACTTAACCCTTCAAATGTGCAAGCACCAGACAACGGGAGGGCTAATTCTAGTGAAATGGACACAAAAAAATCCACCTAATTTCTTCTTCTGTGGTGGTATCATATAAAGTATTTCCTGTCATAACTGGACATGGCTTGGAAATCACGTTGCTGGATTAAAATTGAAATTACTATGGGATTTTGGCCTTGTGCATGTTATGATCATTGTTTTAGTCTGTGCTGATGAAGGAGATTCAACAAGTTCAAGTTCCTTTGCCCAGTGAGGTCAACAGCAAACTGTTGCTAGCTTAGAGAAAATGGAAGCCCCGTGTTCCTCCTGTAGGCATCCATCAAGCAGAACTAAATGTTATCCCCACACTGGAAAAGAATTTCAACAGTCCTCATTGAAAAACTGGATAGCTTACTGACAGCCTCATTATAAACTTCTAATTTGCAGTTAAGTCAGCTTTGTATATTGAAGGAGTAATGATTTGAATGCTTTCAAAATTATCAGTTGGAACTACTCTGAATTAATCTTGGCACATCTGTTAACACTTATAACTCAACGATATAAATCCATTAAACAAATACTTTAAATCTGACTCAACAAGGTTAATTAAATAGTTGTCAGTTCCCGCTACAAAATAATTTTGATGTAATAGTGATAATATGATTTTGAAAAATCACAACTGAGGGGTTCCTGGGTGGCTCAGTTTGTTAAGTGTCTGACTTTTGATTTTGGCTCATGTCATGATCTCAGGGTTGTGAGATCGAGTCCTGCATTGGGCTCTGTGCTGGGCATGAAACCCACTTGGGATTCGCCCCTCCCGCATGCATGTGGGAAATTTTTTAAATTCTAAATTTTAAAATTAAAAAAATCATAATTGAGCAAATCTATATTGAGCTAATACTATTAAGCACATATTCCATGTCTAGGCAGTTTGAAATAATGTTAATTTAATCTTCCTATTAACCTTAGGGGGTGGGTTCCACCATCACCATAATTTTTAAAAACCAAAACTGAGGCCCAAAGGTGTTAAGTAATTTGCCCCAGGTCAAACCCGATTAAGTGGGGGAATCAGGATTCAAACTCAGGTTTTCAGGTTCCAGAGCCAGGCCCAACTGTTACGTGTGGGCCTACTATGTGCCAGGCTCTGCAGTAAGTGCTGTGCAGACATTAATTCATGTTTAATCATCCCGTCACCAAGAGAGCCAAGGGCTCAGATGACTTCCATTTTACAGATGAACAGCCCGAGGCAGTGAAAGCCATGAACTTGTCTGCAGTTAAGAGGTGAAATAAGGTTTTGAACGCAGGTCTCCCGGGCCCAGTCACTGGCTCCCTCCCTCCCCTGAACTGTGAGACAACATGACACCGGCAAGACTCACTTTCCACCAGGCTGTGTCACTGTGGACTGGATCTTTGCTTCAGTCCCCGTGTTTCTCAGGGACACCTGAACTCCTGCAGGGCCCAGGGGCTGCCCTTTGCTGAGAACCTGCCAAGGAGAAGGAGGTCAGGACCCAAACCAGAAGCAAAATTCTCCTCTTAGCAGCACTGTCCATCCCATTCATGCTCCCTACATGGAGCCTGTACCCTTCTTTGGGTCAAGACTCCTTTGTAGGGGCACCTGGGTGGCTCAGTGGGTTAAAGCCTCTGCCTTCGGCTCAGGTCATGATCCCAGCGTCCTGGGATCGAGCCCCACATCAGGCTCTCTGCCTGGTGGGAAGCCTGCTTCCTCCTCTCTCTCTGCCTGCCTCTCTGCCTACTTGTGATCTCTGTCAAATAAATAAATAAAATCTTTAAAAAAAAAAAAAAAAGACTCCTTTGTAAAGAGTAGACAGATTATGGATACCCTTCCCGGGGACTGCTGAGGGGCTGAGTGACGGAGTACACTTCGTTTCACCGAATCTAGGACACTAATAACTAAAAATGCACCATTATTTTATAAGTGACAGAGAAAGAAAAATAACCCACGATCCTCCTCACTAGCAAGCAACTCACACATCAAGGCAGGATCACCTTGCCTCTCCGAGAATGGGCACCTCACTCTCAGTGTAGAGGCAGAGGAGAAATGAACCACCATGAAGAAAAGGACAGCAGGCAATTTATACACGTCAACCCTGGTGCCAGATGGAGGGAGGAACAATAACTCCCCTGAGAATCTGAACTTGGAGCTGCCATTCACACAGGTTAGCCCTCTACATTCACACCATCAAGGGGGCCCAAAAAACTCTCGGACAATCTAGTTTACTGCAACAGCTCCTGGGGGAGTGGTGGAAGCAAATGCAAACCCTATTTGCAAGAGGCCGGCTTCATCCCCCCACAGTGATTACAAGTTGCTCCGAGTCCTGGGGCGTGTGCTCAGGATTACACCTCTATACAAGGCCATCCTTGGCAGTTAGCCACCCAGCCTTCACAGGGCATGACAAGTAACCTAGATCTGACCCCAAGAAACACCCACTGCCTTTTACACAAAATTTTACCCCTTCTCAGACCCCCTTGAAGCTTATCTATGTATGATCCCTTGTGGGCTCAGAGCCCCATGTTAAGAGTCCTGCTTTTTTAAAGGCAGGAGAAGACTCAGTACATAATACAGAGAAAATATTAAAAATAACAATGTTCTTGGGGTGCCTGGGTGGCTCAAGTCATGATCCCAGGGTCCTGGGATCGAGCCCCACGTCGGCTCTCTGCTCAGCGGTGAGCCTGTTTCTCCCTCTCCCTCTCTCTCTGCCTACTTGTGTTCTATCAAATAAATAAATAAAATCTTTAAAAACAAACAAAAAAAACAATGCTCTGAAGCCAAACCTTCCCGTTCACAGAGAACCCCGTGAACACGAAGTTGATGTCCCCGCCCTTTGTGCAGATGTCACTGACGCCATCCACGTAGAGTTCCACGTTCGTCGGCTCTGAGAAATGACAGTGGGGGGGAGGGAACAGGGGACAAGACACAAGAGCCAGTTTAGTTCTGAGACAAGGTGAACCCGTGTAGGCAAAACACCTTTTCTTGGTTAACTTTCATTTTCTTTATTTTTGAGCACTTAATACACTCGCGTGATTTAAAATCCAAAGGTACCAGGGAAATCTCCCTCCCACCTCCTCCCTTGGACACCCAGACTCCTGCCCCAGAATGAAACAGGGTGTGGAGGATAATATGCTTTTATAACAGTCTTGTGGCTGAGCCGTAGTTCAGAGTCCCACTGAAAATGCAGTAAGCACCAAACTGTTTTATTTATTGGATGCTTATGCTCCTCACAGCTACTTTAACAGGTTGGTAATGATATTTACAATGGACTGATGATCAAACTGACACATGGAAAGGTTACAAAACGAGACCCCCCTCCAAGTCACAGAGCTTGTGAATGACAGAGTCCCAATTCAACCTCCAAAGCCTGGCTCCAAATGGCCCCCCAACCAAATGCAGGAACTCAGCCACATTAAACCAGGACCACAGACTCTAATGGCCACAGGAACCAAGTGGGGAACAGGCCACATGGGGACTATGGTGAATGGGAAAGGGGACACCACTGCTCTGCTTTTGCCAAATGTCAACCTTTTAAAGAAAAAACAGACATCTAGATTTTATGTGCCATCTCCTGATTTTTTAATATTAGCAACTAATTCACTTTGTCTAAAAAAAACTGAAGAGATCATTATAATAAGGGTTAAGGTTTTTTAAAGGTTAGGAGAGGTGTAGAGTGATAAGTAGAGAAAAAATGGGAAAATCAAGAGAATTTCAGGGAAATGAAGAATTACACACACACACACACACACACTCACACGGGAAGATGCCAATAAAAAAATGCACATAAGACTTGAGCAGACACCTCACAAAAGTGGCTATCCAGGGGCGCCTGGGTGGCTCAGTGGGTTAAGGCCTCTGGTTTCAGCTCGGGTCATGATCCCAGGGTCCTGGGATCGAGCCCCACATCGGGTTCTCTGCTCAGCGGGGAGCCTGCTTCCCCCTCTCTCTCTCTGCCTGCCTCTCTGCCTACTCGTGATCTCTGTCTGTCAAATAAATAAATAAATCTTAAAAAAAAAAAAAGTGGCTATCCAACTGGCCAGTAAATACATTTTAAAAAGCATTCAATCTCACTGACCATCGAGCAAATGCAAATCATGAGATACCACCACATTACCAAGGGCCAGTGAGGGTATGGGGCACCTAGAACCCTTCCACACGGCCGTGAGAGCAGAATCTGCTACATCTGCCTTAGATATTTAAGACTATCTTCTAGAGCCGGGCATCTAAATGCTCTCTTGCCCAGCAATTCCCCTCCTGGGACAGACCCAAGAGAAATGCAAACACACAAAACCATGTACTGAAAGACAGGAACAAGGAAATTCGCAAGACCACCATGCCTAGTGGCCAATGTCGAGAAGCGACCCAAATGTCCATCAAGAGAAGTGGGGAGATCACTTTATACTCACACAGTGATCGAATGAGCTAACTAAAGCCACACACATAATACAGATAGATGAATGTCACTAACAATGGCGAGAGAAAGAAACTAGACACGAAAATGTACCCCTTTAGAACCCTAAAGGGAATCAGAATAGACAGAACTCATCCAGAATTTCCGGAGGCAGGGGCAGTGGTCACCTGCGGGGTGGGGCAGAGCGGTTAGGAAGCGCCTGGGATGGGGCCCTACTGGGTACTGGTTCTACCTCGTGATCTGGGTAGAGGTTATATGGGCGCATTCACTTGGGGAACATTCAAGGGATACCCATACGACAAGTACACTTTTCTGAAAATATAATTCAATAAAAAAGCTCCTCAAGAGAAAAAACACCAGCGGGGGGGAGGGGGCTCAAAGAAAACTCTCCCACAGGCCGGGGATGATCTGCAACCTCCCCTTTAGTGCTGTCTTGGGTTTCCCCCCACTCCAGCTTTCTAGAACACAGAGGTCAGGTGCCACCTCTGATGAGCTGAAAGAGGATTTCCTGCATGGAGCCAAATGAGCTGACCTGAGCTTCACTTGGGCCTTCTTGATGGCAGGGACTCAATTCCTCCTCCTCTAACTCACAAGCCTGACACAAAGCATGCCCTCCCACCCTCCCCCCAGCTACAGAACGGGGATCACGAACATCTACTCTCTTCAGAAACATCAGCCGTGACAGAGCAGAACTCTCTCTTCTTCTGTCAACCCCATTCCCACATCTCCGGCTCTGCTAAAAGCCAGATACATCAGGAAAGTTTTGAGCTTTTGTTCGTCTGGGTGCAGAATGCTTTCAAGTATTTATTCATTGCTGTGCTCCGGTCTTTCCCAGCATTGTAAATACACTAGCCCATTATCCTCCAAGTTAGGCTGGGAGGCGGCCACCACCACGCTCCTGACTCCCTAGCAAGAAGGCTGGACACCGACCCAGGAGGAAGTAACTTGTCCAAGGTCGCCGCAGAACCAGTAATACCCAAGGTCGCCAGACCTGATCTCTTTTGAGAAGCAGATCTGGATTTTCATGTGAAATCTCACAGTGTTTAATACTGCAGCCCTAAAAAGCACCAAGAGGGCTAAGAGACCAACCTGGGACAGGAAAGACGTCCCTGTTCCTGACCTCTAGCTACGGTTCTGCTGCCACTTTCTGAATGGAACTACAAAAACAGCATCCTGAGAGAGGTTTGGGAAAAGACGCCTATTTTATGAAAGACGACAGAAAACCCTAGGGCAGGTCCAAGATAAATCCAATCTACTCTAAAGTAATGAGAAAAGAGGAAAAAAGCCCTGTTCCGCACTAGAAATGCAGCCTTAATATTTTAAGTGTCTGCACTCCGCCAATTTAAATTAATATTCGGCATATAATCTGATCCTGGACAGAGTACATCTGGTTATTCTGTTCACTTACCAAAACTCCACCCTAGGGGAGGCTCAATCTTCAGAATGAAATCTCCCTAAGGGGGGGAAAGAAAGATAGAGGAATGAAAACTGATGACCTCTCGCTAGATTAACAGAGTTCAGTGCTTCTGTTTAATCTAGCATTTTTCCACCTGCAATGAAATTCTAAGCACATGTTCCAAGTAGCTGTGGGTTCCCTGATGGCCTTCAGATGCCTCAAGTTGAGGCTGGATGCCCAGGAGTGTCCACCCGACCAATCGGAAACCCAGTGCCCAAGGAAAAGCTCTAAAGGGAAGATACCCGGCCACTCATTGTCTTTTGATACCAGGCGTACTACTAATGGAGTCTCCTATTAACCCCTTCTATGCCCAAGGCTGCTAGCGTCAGCGTGTATCCTTAGAAATGAAAGTCATTTCTTAAAACTGGATGTTATTGCATACACCCTGCTTTCTTGAGGTTGATAGAAAGTTAAAAAAAAACAAACAAACCATATTTTAAGACCTACTTCTAGAAGTCAGTCCTATGTATTGTGCCTAAAGATGTACGTTCAAGAATATTTACTGCTGTGTTGTCAGTAGTAATCTTTTTTAATTGGGAAAAGCCTCTATGCCTACCAACAGAGAAGTGGTTACAGTTTTGATTTGATTCTGATGTACTGTGCAGCCATTAATAAGAAGGTAATCCATACATGCTGAGGTCAAAAGCTTATCAAGATGATCTCATAGGGAAAAAAATCAAATTGCAGAATAACTCCTATTGTTTAATTCCATCTGACATAAAAAACAAAATCAAAAGTTTGTGTGTTTATCGATTATTTCTGCAACACGCTACAAATCTGTGTTTCCAAATAAAGAGCTGAGATGGGGAGAAGACACTGGGGGGAGGGGTCAGGGGATCGGGGGGGATGCAAGCAGGTAGGCACGGATACATATCTTTGCACACGTGCACATATGTGTACATGTTTATAAGACAAAGAAAGCAGTCTTTTGGGATACACACCAAACTTTTATCAGTCGTCATCACTACAGAGGGATGAGAAATTGGGGGGTAAAGGTTAAATCTACTTCATATACCTCTAAGGACCTTGTTTTGTTGTCTTCCACAAAGCTCATAAATTCATATATCATTTGTATCATTTTTTTAAAGAATATTTCAAGCTGCTTGCAAA
>PISX010023734.1:0-29143 GCA_004024625.1 Mellivora capensis
TATCATATGGTTTCACTTATTTGCAGAGCATAAGAAATAACACGGAGGACATGGGGAGATGGAGAGGTGAAGGCAGTTGAGGGAAATTGGTGGGGAGATGAACCATGAGAGACTATGAACTCTGAAAAATAACCTGAGGGTTTTGAAGGGGCGGGGGGTGGGAGGTTGGGGGAGCCTGGTGGTGGGTATTATGGAGGGCACGCATTGCATGGAGCACTGGGTGTTGTGTAAAACTATGAATTCTGTTACGCTGAAAAGAAATTTAAAAAATATTTTAAAAAGGCAAACTAAAGAAAGAAAAGAAATTAATTTTCTAGAGTAACACCTGCAGGCGAATGTTTACAGAAATCTTATAATACGAGGCATAAAAGCAACCAAAAGTCTTCACACCAATTTTTATACTAGCTTTTTAAGTAACGCCCAAGACTTGAGTCAACAAAAATATCCTCTGATATGTTGTATTTTCATGCATAGGATATTAATCAAAATTTAAAATATGTAACTTGAGTCAAATAATATACATGAAGTTTAAACTTGTATTTCTAAGCAAAGAAGAACATATAAAAGGATCAGGAATCTAGAAGTGGTAGAATGTTTAGTGATTGACATGTGGTGGAGGAAGTAGTGGAGGGTGAATATTTAGAGCACATTTATAGTATTTATGGTGGTGTTTCTTTTGTACATGACACTGTGATGAAGGTAACACCACACTGTTGCATAGTTACAGCTCACTAAACTCTAGGGCAAAGTAACAGCACCTAATGCATGCATACAAGTCATTTAGGAGACTGGGTCCATGATGGAGTGCACAGTGTGACGTTTTTCCTTCTGCTGCTACAAATTTGTGAACCCACATCACAGAAGGGGTGAGACAGAAAGGTCTTGACCTGAGGTACATTGTCTGTAGGTCCAGAGGGAAAATTAACTATATAAAACCCCTTACTCCACATGAGACAGTTGCGTCCCAAGGTGTAAGTAATCAATAATTGTGATGTTTCTGGTTTGTGCCTGGAATTGAACAATGAAGTCAATGGCAGAGATGGTGAAAGCCAGTGTTCTCCCTTCAGGGAAAGAATTTCAAGGTTTGTGTGGGTCTCATCCTCTCCATAACCAATGACATGATCAATTTCATGCTTGTGGTTTTATTTATGGTTGTAAGTTACACTTCAGCTGTAACCTTCAAGAAACTTCGAAAAATAAAGTTTATTACTTATAAGACCTATAAATTACAGAACAGACCTTGGGCCACAGAGGGACATCATAGGCAGAGGAAAAGCCACCCTAAGCCCTCCCACCAGTAATGTGGATAGAGACTCAGCTGACAGAATGAGAAGCTGGAGGTGTGAGACACAGAAAGAGACAGAAAGAAAATCCTTCTTGGGTCCCACACTGAATGTTCCTATGGGCAGATTGCTGGTGCTTGTGTCTTTGTCCTTTTGTCTCTCCACTGGGGATGATGGTGACACCCGCCTTGTCCTGTTAGTGGAGAAACACTAGAGCAATGGACATACATGGAGACAGTCCTCAGTGAGAAGCCACAGCAGGGTATTCTGAGCTGAGTGTGTCCATGAGGCTGCAGTGTAAGGAAGGTCTGGATGTGACCCAACCTCTTTGGGGACTGGGTAAGGTACCACAGTGGTTGAGGCAGTGGGCTCTGTTCTGTGCCCTGTTCACTCATCTTAGTCATGCGGCACCAGGGCTGGAGCAGCAGGAACACTGTGAGACTGGAGTGCATGGTGTGATGCCACCTTGGATAACATCCCCTCACTGAGTCTGGGTCTAGGGCTTAGCTGCCTTCTGCATGAGGCCCTGAGAGTTTAACTAGGTCCTCCTAATTCTCTCCTTGTGACAGAGAACAGGAAGTGGAAGTGGGTATAAGGAGCAGTAACCAGGAATGCAGTGCTCCTCCCACAGGAGGCAGAAGGTGTTGAGAGAGAGCCTGCAGCTCTGCTTCTTGTGGCTGGAGGTCATGAGGATATAGAGGTGTGGTGAGAGATTCTACTATATCTCTTTCATATGCCCCTATACTCATCTTCCCCTGGGCTGTTAAGGTCTGCAAATGTCACCACCAAACACATTTTCACAGATCTTAACCCTCTTTGGAACACATAACTGAGGAAGACAAAGAGGTATGTTCTGTCTTAAACTTGCATTCAGCTAACCATTTGGTACACTGAGCAGAAAGTAGGACATCACTAACACACATCACAAGAATGATGAAGAGACTGAACACAGGAGCTTGCCTGGACTGAGAGCCTCTGTTCCCAGGACTCCTCTCAGCCATTCTGTGCAAGGGGATGGTGTCCAGTGTTACATCCCGGGCCCCTATCCTTCTTACATGCCCACACCCACCCTGGTGACTAATCATCATGCCTGGACCCAAGTCTCCCAGTCATGGCCACTGCTTGCTGCCATACAACCTCAGGGTCCACAATTTCCAGGCTTGGAATTCAGTATTTCCAATTGGTGACCAGATGTTCCACTATTTTGTGAATAGAAAACCATCCAATAGCCCTATTTTCTACTGCACTAAATATCCATCTCTTCTGCTTTTCTGTTCAAACTGAAATCTCAAGTTCTTATTTCACTCATCATTCTTTCTCTCCCACAAGTTCCATCTGGTCCACACTCCTGGAGATTGTATGCCTGAGCTTGTTTCCAATGCATCTTCTCCTCCTGTATTCCTGTCTAAAGTCTCCTTTCTAAAGGATATCCTCCCAAAGGTTGCCCTTCTCTCCCCACAGTCTGGACTTCCAGTCCCCAGTGTTGCTCCAGTCTGTGAAACTTCTACAACCCCTCTTGTTTTGAGCATTGATACTTCCTGTTTTCTTTTCCCTTTTGTTCCTCCATGTGAAAAATACTCTTGCTGCTGCCTTCAACCTCACTCCCTAAATGTCCCAGGTAGTGAGAGTCTTACACTTTAACGTATTTTACAGAGATTCCAATGTTGACAATGTTGTGTATTGACAACTTTCCCTCTGAATTGCAAGATGATGAAATCCTATCAGTATTAACTAAAAAGAAAAGTAACAGGGTGCTTATGTGGTGAAGTCCATTAAGCCTCTGACTCTTGGTTTCAACTCAGGTTGTGATCTCATGGTCCTGAGATCAGGGTCCATTTGAGGCTCCGCCCTCACTGTGTTGTGTCCTTGATTCCATCTCTCTCTACCTCTGCCTCTCCGATTCATTTTCTCTCAATCTCTCTTTTTTTCTTTCTCTCTCTCTCTTTCTCTTTTTCTCTATGTCATTTTTTCAAAATAAGTAAACATTTTTAAAGAGTGCAGATTACTTTTTCTTCATTGGAGGTGAATACATGGTTTCCAGGAGACATCTCTGACACTGTGGTCATGACATATTTTGGAGCATCAACCTCAGGAAACTGAGGACACTGAAAATGAGCATGTAACCAGAAGGGGGCACTGTTTAATACTCTGGAGCCTTCAAGGGGCACACTCACAGCTGGTGGAGCCCCCTGACTGAGTAGAGGCTGAGCTGCCCATGTGTTCCTGATGAAGCCCTGCAACCTGGTGCCCTCAGGCCCTGGCAGTGGTTCCTGGGTAGGTTCCTGTGGTTGTTCCCACAGCTGATTCCTCCACCCCCTCCTGGGATCCAATCAGAGCAGGTTCTGTCCTCAGCCTCTTGTCTCCTCAGGTCCCCTCTCAGGATCCTGAATCACTGATTAGGTGATGTCAGAGACATTCCGAAAGGGGTGGGGTGCACTTTGGCACATCATTCCTTCATTTCCCTGGGGACAGTAGAGAGGATAAGGCAACATTGTGGGTATCCCAGAAACACAGTGGAGTCAGGGGCTTTGTCACTATGGCCTGGGAATATGTCCTTCTCAGGTAGGGATAAAGTCAGTTTTCTGGGGGCGCTTCCCAGACATTATTAACTCCTGAGGTGGAGAAACTTCTGCCTAAAATGCCCCATCATCCATGAGTATCTCTATTTGCAGCTTCCCCATCCCAGCCTATGTTTCATCAACAGTCCTCCTTCTCTGCATCCCTGGAAGAACAGCCAGACTCCCCTGCACCCTGAGCAGTGACTTCAGTGTTGACAGTTATGCGATAGGGTGGTGTGAGCAGGAGCCAGGGAGCCCACTCCTGTATCTCCTGTACCATTACCCAGACTCAGATAAGCAGCAGGGCCCCAGGGTCTCCATCATCTTCTCCAGATCCAAAGGTGCCTCAGCCATTTCAGGGATCCTGCTTATCTCTGGGCTCCTGCTTGTATTGCATCCTCCTCTCTTTCTCCTTATGGCTCATTGGATTATTTCACTAAGCACAGATGTAGAGGCAGGTTTTTGGAATTCAGGGACCACAAATCCCAAAATATACATTAAGTGAACTCAACATACTTCTGAGAAAAACCCTGCCAGGGGAGCAACAGGAACACTGGGGCTTCTGGGCCAACCAGTACCAATGACTCCCAGGAAGAGAACCTAAGTTTTTGACCTAGGGCAGCAGTGACATCCTCCAATGAAAATAATCAGGCATTTGTCATCAGAAACTGTAAAAGCTCTCACTCTTGCTAGCTGATGATGACGTGAAGGACAAAACTCCATCTGTGTGACTCAAGACAATCTGTCCTGTCCCTGACTTGTCCCATGAGATTGACCCATGTTTACAGATAATTCCCTGCACTCTGATACCTTCTCCAAGCATGGTTTCTCTCTTCCCCCTCAGATTGCATCCCCTCTGGATTACCAAGTGCAAGAGGATCCCCTTCCCATTAGTGGCCTGGCTGTCAGAACCAGTACTTGATCACCTGCTGCACATCTGTCCCAAATATCAGGATTCTTCCAGCATTCTGTTTCTTTTGAAGGAAGCATGGTAGATAATTAAGTGCATTTTGGTTCTTTGGTGTCTAGAGCCTACAAGCCATCCTCATGATCACAAAGTACCTCAATATTATAGGTACATTTCTAGAAATGTCTGTACATTCTTCAATCCAGAACTGAAGCATTTACCAAAAATTAAAGCAGGATTCAATTTGGAATTGGGACAAAGGCCTGGAGTCCACCATGTTAAGGAAGGGGTATGTAAGTAAAAAAACAAAGCAAAACAAAAACAAAAACAAACACAAAAGGAAAAGAAAAAAAAAAAAGCTGATGGTGTGGGGGAGAGATATACTTAAATTTTGGCTTAGTTCTCAATCTTAAAAACAAAACAATTATAAATTAACTCAAAAGGAAAATCAATGATAAACATATAGACCAAAAGAAGAAAGACTAAATCTCCAGAATAAGAATAGCACTTAAGAGCCAATGTAAGCCAGAATTGTAAGGAAGCAAGAAGAGCACTGCTTTCCCTGACTGCATGTTGCATGTGTTCTTGTAGCTGAGTAAGTCACGAAAGGCCAGCACTGGTGCAGTGGAGGTGGGGATGGGACAGGGGCCTGTTCAAAACACCCCCAGTAAAATAAGTCAAGCTGTGAGGGATGAAGATGTGATTCGTACTGACAAAGATCAACGTATCAGTATTTCAGGCCTCAAGGTTTCTGGCTTGGCCAAATTCTTCCCACTCACCCCCGATCAAACATTTAGCAGTTTATCCCTACCTGATCAATGCCCTCACTTAAACAGCAGCCACCCAGAAAAGCTGGGGATTTGATCTGCATTGCAACTCACCCATTGACAGGATGAGTTTCCTGGTTGGGTTTTCAGCATCTCAGCCCTGTGGCTAAAACAGACAAGGGGTTTTGTTTTGTTTTGTTTTGTTTTGTTTTGTTTTGTTTTGTTTGTGTGTGTGTGTTTCCAGGGCACAAAGATATTTTAAGGAATTTGTCCATGTAAATATAGAAATTGGGAGGCCAAAATCTGTAGCACCAATGGCCCAGTTTGAGTCCCATGGATGGCAGATTGTTGTAGAACCAAGAAGACTCCATGTCACAGTTCAAAGGCCTTCAGTACGGAACAGCTGATGTTCCAGTGTGCACACATCAGATAGACACATTTTATCTTACTCTGCAAAGGGTGGGGAGTGTGAGGATCAACCTCTTGTTCTGCTCAGGCCTCACAATATTAGAATGAGGCCCACCCACCCTGTGGAGGGCAATCTCGATTAATAGGTCTACTGTTTTAAATGTTAATCTCATTGAAAAATGCTCTCACAGAAATACCCACAATAGTATTTGATCAATATCTGGGTTCCCTGCGGCCCAGTGATCCATGCCTCTGGACCCAGTGATCTCTCAAAAAGTGCAGGGCTTCTGATCATCTCTGGGCTGCAATTAAGATGAAGCAGACTATTGCTGTAACATATGTCATGGCAACTCTCAGACTTGCTCCATGACCCAGACCCACGAGGAAGTGAAACCCAAACCATATCTCCTGACCTGGTGCACCACCCAGAGCATGGGTTTTGGCCAAGTGTAGCTTAGGGGTCACTTCCACTGTCATGTCTTCTGTCAGTACGTGATTTTCCTCAGACCACTTGATCTGACAGTATCACATGCTTGTGTTCAGTTAAAATTTAGATAAATCCATTGCTAGTGTAGCCTCACTCTGTTAATATTGCACTAGATAAATCCCATGCTCAGTGATAAGTGGATCTTCATGACAAAATGCATGAGGATGAAAAAAAATGATTCAAGCAATGTCCTTAGGAGAGTGTAGAGTGACTCAGAGATGCTTCTGTTCTGAGTGTTTCAATTTGACTTTGGGAATTCAGTCCCAACATGTAGGTTGTAATTGTGTTCTCTATTCTAGGATCAACCACCAAATATGAAAATGAGAAGCAATTTTATTTACAATAGCATTAAAAATATGAAACATATAAGGATAAGTTTGAGAGAATTTGAAAATTATATGAACCAAAAACTAAAAAGTATTTATAAGAAACACTAAAGATGTAAATAAACAACAAATATATCTTTCTTGTGGGTCAAATATTCAAAGTGGTGATTATGGCAATTCTCCCAGAACTGGCCAAACGTTTGTTGCAAACACTTCTAGTACAATGTCTTTGCAATGGTAGGGAAGTTCAGAAAAAATGAAGGGAGTGAGGGATGGAGGGAGAAAGGAAGGGGAAGAAAGGAAGAAAGGATAAAAGAAGAGAGAAAGAAAGAAAGAAAGAAGAGAAGGCAAAGACAAAGAAGAAAGAGAAGGAGGAGGAGTGGGAAGAGGAGGTGGAGAAGGGAAAGAAGGAAGGAAGAGAAAGAAAATAAAGGAAAGGAATAAAGGAAAAAAGGAAGAAAGAGAGAGAGAGAGAGGAAGAAGGATGGAAAGAAAAGAAAAGAAAGAAGAAGAGAAGGAGAAGAAGGAGGAAGTAGGTGAGGGGGAGGGGGATGAGTAGATGGGAAGGAAAGAAGGAAGGAAGGAAGGAAGGAAGGAATAAAGAAAGGAAGGAAGGAAGGAAGGAAGGAAAGAAGGAGGAGGAAGGAAGAAAGACTACAAAAACCTGTGACTGGCTTTTAGCCCTGGGACAATCCTGTTCTCCATCCACAGGGCCTACCTGTGTCTGAGGAGAAGGAAGCTCATGAAGTGGATTGAAGTCAGAGGAAGTGAGTCGGGGTGTGGCATAGGCACACTGCTTCTGTCAGAGCAGATATGGGGAGGGGACCTGCTCTCCTGAGGGTTGATTCACAGAATCTGAGTCTGTGCAGACACCTTAGTGTGCATCTGGGCTGATAGTTCTGTTCATCACAGGGTGAAGGACCTTGTGACTTGTGACCTTTGGGAGAATTGGAACCAAAAGGGCACTTTACTGGGGAGGGAATGATCTGATTCAGAAACTCTGACTACTTCCAAATGTTCCTAATGGAACCTGAATCCATAATCCTGAGAAGACAGCCTGAAGAAACTGATTATAGAATAGATAATCTCCAACAGTTGCCTTGGACTATACTAAAGAGGCAATGGGTGTATCCCTCCAACATAGAGGGAGTTGTTTGCCTGTTCTTGTGGGTATGTTTGTAGTGAGAAGTATGCTCCTTGGGGAAATCCTGTGTTCCCTGACATAGGCTTCCTTGGAATTCAGATTTTTATGGCTTCTGTTGGACGCCGTGTTCAGATTCCCCCATTTCCCAACACTTATCATAGGTTATTCCAGAGAAAAGGACCCAGGAAGGGGCCAGAAATTAGGAGCGTATAATATAGGTATGGAGGAAAGAGATAGACTGAGACAACTGTGTCTTAGTTGTATTCCCTTCCTCCTCACTGTCCCTAACACAACACAGGGAAGGGACCTGATGCTCATGCTCATGGAGGCATCCCTCCCCTTGCTCTGCCTCACTCCCTCCACTGTGTGGACCCTGACCGGGGTCACAGCACTTCTCCCTGCTGACCCAGCCTCCCTCAGGAAATGGGATCCCAGGACAGAAACCCAATATCTACTTCCCTGGAAGAAGCAACCACAGTGTGGCTAAAAGGTGTAATTTTGATACATCAGCACTGGAGATATGTCCTCAAAGCTCTGGACCCATAGCAACAAACACATACTCTTGGGATGGTGGTTCTCTTTATTGTCTCCATGTCACTCTTGATTGCACCTTAAGGATGAAGCTGAATGCCACTGACAATTGCAATGAAAAGGCCCCACTATCCATCCTGTGCCTCAGGCTTGGGAGGAAGTGAGATTCGAGCTTCATGAACATGGCAGTCAATTTAATCTCTATATGGGAACAATGTTAGGTTGATTCTTTCTCCTCTTATCAGTGTTTCCTTTTCTGATCAAGTGAGGAAATGAAAAATTAGTTTGTATCTGGGCTTCTATGAGTAACCTCCCCACCTCCATACATACAGCGAGTGCAGGAACAGCTGGAGATTTCCCTGTTTATATTCAGATTTATACAGTCCCATATGCAGTGCCTCAACCCTTTCTGCAACCTTGTTGGCAGTCCCATGCTTTGTTCTCTGACTCTTCAAGTGATATAGGCTTTGAATAAAAAAAGCAGAGTCCCCAAATCTCCCATTTCCCTATAGGTTTTTTTTTCCTTAAGATTTTATTTGTTTATTCATTTGTTTTTTCATTTATTTGTTTGTTTGTTTAAGTGAGACTGTGTGGGGAGGGACAGAGGGAAAGAGAGAATATCAAGGAGAATCTCATGACGCTGAGGTCATGACCTGAGCCAAAATCAAACGTCCGGCACTCAACCAATTGGGCCACCCAGCACCACTCCCATATTTTATATTGTTTTGGTCCCTGTTTCCAGGCTCTGCAGACACATCCATCCATGATTTTGGGGTCTGAACTCCAGAAATTTATCATCTACTGCAGTAGAAGCAGCAACACAGAGATGAATATTATGGCTTGGCAACAAAAGCACCCAGACTGAAGCCCTAGAAGCATAGAAGAAATGTGACCTGGACCTGGAAGATTTTGTCTCATTTTCCTCCCAAGTAGAATCTCTGGCTTCAGGTCTATCAAGGTATGAATCCAGTAAGTCTCTTATTTCCTGTCCTATGATGAAGTTGTCCTCTGAGGGCAGTCATTGGACAATGTGGACACAATGTTCCAGATCTGTGAGGAACCAAGATGCAGTCTCCCTCCACTCTCTATGTGCCCATCACTCTCCAGATATGTACTGCACCTTACTACCTGTCATCTACAAACTGTCCTCATCCTCTCAGTGTATGCCCCCAAATCTAGTCCTTGCTGACAACACTTTGTGATACTGTCTCAAAGTGACAGAAATTTCTTGATACCAGGGTGGGTACAGGAGCCACTTGAGAATTTGACAAGAAGACACAGGATCTGATAAAGTTAAAGAAGAAAACTCCAGATGCTTCAGTGGACTTGAATGAGGAGGGTGGAGGGAGGTCAATGGGGACAGCTGTGGCTGTTGGATGAGAATGGGCTGACTCAGCAAATTTGGGGAGGAAGGAGGTACTGAGGAATGGAGTGTGATTTTAATTAAGGCTGCCTTCAGGAACTGGATGGGATATGAGTGAACCTTTGGGGAGAACCTTCATAGCAAGGTGTAAAGATGAGTCCCCAAGCTCACCCCCATGTGGGTAGTATCAACAGCCTTCTTCCTACTCAGTGTTGACACGGGGGCATTTCCTCTCCAGATTCCAAGGGGGGCGGGGAATCTTGCTGGGCTCACTCTTTTAGAAAGTTATCCAAGTTATCCTTTCTCATAACCCTCGTTTTCCCATGCTGATTTCCACATAGGGCTAAAACGCCTCAGCTTTCCCGCATAACACATCCTCACAAGAAGTTATCCGGAATGAGAGGGCTGTATTCCTGAACCCACTGAGTAGGAATCCCAGCCTTCTGGAGGACTCTACCAGAAACCCCACAGCATCTTCTTTTATATCACCATGGTTATCAAAAAGTGAATTGTTTGATTCCTTGGGGGAAACACAAAGCTCATCTCTGAAGTTGGAGCTGGGGTCAATCATATATTAACATATCTTGGAGATGTGGGCCCAGATAGGAGAGAGGAAGGTCAGAATGTTTCCTCAAGGGTCCTCACCAATGACATCACTCATCCCTCAATCAACTCTGCCCTCCATCCTCATTGCTAATTCATGTTAGTCTTATACACTGAGATATAGCCAGGGGACAGGGACCTTGGGTTGTTGTCTCATAAAATTGAATTTCCTGCTCCCAGACATTTTTAATGTCCTACAAAACATAAGACATCTCATGACCACCTGTGCATTTCTCTTACATCTGTCTCCCTCTCTGGTGAGGACCAGTCAGCGCAGATCACTCTTGACACATACTCCATGAAGGGTCCCCATTTTCTACCATCCCAGTAAGTGATCTTCCAGGTCACTTCAGGGTCACTGATGAGTTTCTCCACCTCTATAGGGCCCTGGACACAGGAGGTGCTCTCACAACTTCTTCTATGTTCTGGGTGTAGGAATCAGAGTTACTCTGACTGAAGAAGACAAATATCTCAGTTTCATACAAATAGGCAATGGGCAAGTGTGAAATATTTATTGAACTCATGTATTAGTGAGGAGACCAGTAAAATGGTGAAGCTTGATTAAAAAGCAGAACAAAAATCAAAGTACGTGTAGTTCACCAGGGAAATAAGCTTTGACAAAATATGTTGTTATGTTGGAGATACACTGCTGATTTTAACAAGTTTGAAATCACGTAAGAGAAAAAAACAATGTCTGTCCTGTGTGGCCGGGGACATGTCTTCATGAGGGCAAGTCAGTGCTCTGTACTTAATCCTGACCTAAAAGGAATCTGTGTAGAGATACCACCTCAGTCCTAACCCATAAGCAACAAAAAGATCCCTGAGCAAAGTCATCCTGAAGAATCTGGGCAGAGCATACAGTCTTCCCTGAGGTGATAGGAGGTGACATAGGGGACACTTGGACTGGCCCTAAGGAAGGGGAGTGTCGGCAGAGGTGTGGGGAGGCAGGAACCCTGTATGATGGGCTCTGGTCCCCTCATACAATGGTATGTCATATCTTGGAAAGTAGAGGGCGCTCGTGGCTCATTTCTAAGGAGTCACTGTTACCAGCACTGGCACCTGCCACCTGGCAATTCTTGTCACTTCAACTGAGGTTTCACATCTGTGACCACCCTGCCCCCTGCCCACACATCTTCAGGCAAAGGGACCTGACCCAAGGCCACTCAGAAAGTTGAGGATCTCATTTGCATGAATAGGCCCTCCCTCTCTCATAGAATGAAGAGGGATAGAGATTAGGGGGCTCTGCTAAGCTCTGGGGCCACAGAAGGCAGGATTGCTGATGGTCTCCACCATGGTCTTGTGCCCTCTCCTCACCCTCCTCGCTCACTGCACAGGTGAATGGAAGTGGGGACAGGGGGATGGGCCCTGGGAACACATATGGGGCCCTGTATCTCTTCTTCTCTATACCCTAACATCCCCCTCTCTGTGCATCTCTCCCTTGCAGGGTCCTGGGCCCAGTCTGTGCTGACTCAGATGCCCTCCATGTCTGGGGCCCTGGGCCAGAGGGTCACCATCCCCTGCACTGGAAGCAGCTACAACATTGGTTGTAGTTATGTGTACTGGTGGCAACAACTCCCAGGAACAGCCCCCAGAGCCACATCTATGATAGTGATAATTGACCCTCAGGCATCTCTGAGCGATTCTCCAGCTCAAAGTCTGGCAGGTCAGCCACCCTGACCATCACTGGGCTCCAGGCTGAGGATGAGTCCTATGCCAGTCCTATGACAATGGTCTCAATGGTCACACAGTGCCCCAGACCTCTGAAGAAGTGAGACAAAATCCTGCTCTACTCATAGTGATGGGGTTTCCTTGTGCAGACCCTATCTTTTGCCTCAACCACTGCTTCCCTTTTTGTTTGACCTCAATTGGGGTCTGAAACCCGTCCCAGTGAACTTTCTTAGTATGTATTCTTGTCCTTCCAATTCTGCTTCTGAAGCCTGTCCTTGTAGATGCAAATCTTCTGTTTTAGGCAAACTGAACCTAAATTCCCAAGTGTTGGGGCAGGTTGCTCCAGGAACAGACTCCCTGAAGATTATGCTAATGAGTGAGGGCTTCCATAGCATAATACCACAGACTGGACAACCAAACAAAATATCATTATTTTCTCACAGATTTTGAGGCAGAAAGTCAAAGTTTAAGGTGTTGCCAGTTTTGATTTTTTTTTTTTTTAGGTCCTCTCCTTGGCTTGTAGATGGTCAAGTTCGTCCTGGGTCCTCACATGACCTTTCTTGTGTTCTCACATCTGAGGTATCTACCTTTTTTATAAAGACGACAGCCTGATATATTAGGGAAGCAACCTTATAACCTACTTTACACATAATTACATCCTTAAAAGCTTTATCTCCAAACATCACAGTGTGGGTTAGTGTTGTTTTTGAGCAGACACAATTCAGTCCATATCAAGGGATGCGGATAGACACCAGAACCACAGAGTCCAGCTCTGTCTGTCTCAGGATGTTCAAATGTCCAGATCACTCACTGCCTTCCAGACTTGCATCTAGGGGGTAAGTTTAAAGGGCGGATCCCCATGCTCAGAGATCTGCCTAAGGTAAGAGAGAGGACACACTAGTAAAATATATTGAGTCTCAAATTGACTTCCCACATGGGTATGAATTGTCTCTGCAATCCTATGTAACACCCACATAACAAAGCCTTTGGATGAGAGAAACTGGCCCTCCCTGGCCCACAGATCAAGAACCGCAGCTTTCAGGAAAACTGGACCAGATCACCCCACCATCTTCCCTTACAACATGGTGACCAGGAAGGGGATTGTCAGACTGGTTTGTGTAACACAGGATGTTTTTGGTTGGGACTGAACTCACTGACTAGCCATGTAGCTGGGAGATTCAGGATCCAAACAGGAGAAGAAAATGATGGAAGTTTCATCAAGTAACTCCTCACCATCTGCATCCTCTTCCCTTCAGCTTGTTTTCCTTTTTTTTTCCAGAAAAATCAGATTTTATTTATTTATTTTTATTATATTATGTTCACCCTCTTTGAAATTCAGGTTGGGATATAAACTGTAGACTGTGGTATCTGGGGAACAAGACACAGGACTGGGTGTTCCTATCCCATAAAACTACACATTGACCCCCTGAACCATCTGATGTTCCAGCACCCATTCAATTTCAGGCTCACTTCCAGGCAAAAAGCACTGATCTGAAAATAAGTCAGTCTTGTGAGAGGCAGAAATCAGAAAATATATTCCTCATAGGCTGGCCTCCTTTTCTCAGAGGTAGGAGTAAGCTAACGGAGTTCCCAGAAACCTCAGTAGTGGTCATTTCCAAACATAACACATTGGAGCTCCTCTCCTCCACTGGTCCCTCTGTCAGGTGAGGACCAGACTCAGGGGCTAGCACAGGAACCACCTCTTTGGTCCACACCCTCCATGCAGACCTCCACCTGCTTTCAGTGTCCCTAGGTCACCTCTTTGTCACTGCTGAGTGTCCCAGCCTTATAGGATCCTGGCCACAGGGAATGAAATCAGTTTGTCTGACTCTGATTCCACCATGACATTTCCCCTAGGGAACACAAAGCCAACTATTAAGAGTCGCAGCTGAATTCTTCAGGTTTTTCCCCACCTTAGCCTCTCCATATAAAGTGTCATTCCAGAATGTTCTTTTTCTATTAATGTTATGTTATGACTTTAAGTCTTGTGTCATTTCTCTTTCCAAGTTCTAGTCTCTTCCTTACATTATCAATCCCTTTCTACCAATCAGATCATGAACAAAAACAATCACCTCCTGCCTATTGCCACAATGCAAGCATGTGTGGGATAGATTTCAGGAAAAATTTACTTCTTAGGAATGACTCCAGGACCTAAGAAAAGTCATTCTTAGCTGAAATATATCAGACTCAGACACAACAGTGTGACTATACTAGATAGAAGAAACCCTTGAGACATTCCAGTGAATAGCCTCCAACTGTGCCAGACTGTGATTTTCAAAATATTGACACATGTCTCTCATATAAATAGATATCAATAAGGGTCACAAAATTTGCCTCCTATTTTACTGATGAAGCAAAAAAATGGTAATAGATTTTAACTAACACTTTAAAAATGCAGTAATTAGATTCCATAAAGACATGACAACAACAGAAGACACTTTCTGTGTTGGATATGACTTGTTTCATGTTTTAAAGTGCAATATATTATGAATATTTTATTTATCTTTCCCTGTTAAAAAATATTAGCTTGATTTCATGTGAAATGTTAAAAGTGGCCATCTAGGCATTAGAATGTCCCAAGTTAGGCTTCCCATCTGATCTTCTATAAAGTGGATCTATTTTCCTTCCATCCACATGCACCCTAGCCTTCCCTGCTCCCCGTCTGACATATGGCTTTGCCCTTCATCCTTTCCAGGAATCTCCACAGGTCAAAATGAACCAGTGAGCAACCCCATTAACCTGGCCAACCAAAGCCCACCTTCCTGGGCTTCTCAGGCTCTTCCCTGCTCGAGTCTCCTGTTTATGAATGCTCATGCCCTTGTTCCTGGGGTTCCTCTTCCCTTGGGTAATGTTATTCATCTCTGTCTCCCTCTATTTATACCCACCAAATGGATTCTTCACCTAAACCCAAGGGATTTTAAGTCATTCCCTTGTCCCCTCGGCTCTCCTGTTGTCTCAGATTCCCTTCTTCTGGAATCCCACCTGACTCCATCCCCTGATCCATGGGTGCAGCAGTGCAGTCTGGTCTCTCTGCATCCAGTAGTGAAGATAAGTTAGGGAGGTCCTTATTTGCCTTCCCAGCTCATGCTTCTTCTTAAGGGGTAGCTCTATGAGGCAGGGGTGAGTCTTTCAGGCTCAGACTGGCCTTCCACTGACAGCCACTGCACCTAGTACCAGACAGGAGCCCAACAAATATTTACCATTGGAGACATGCCCCTCACCACACAGGCTGCATGATTTTTGGCCAGGATAGGGGCCTGAATGGGGGAGAGTCAGCTGTGTATGTGCTCCTCTCTCTGTCCTTAGCCAGAGATCTGGAGGATACCCACAAGTGTGAGAGCCCCTGTGGGAAAAGAGAACATGGGCAACTTCACTCTGTATGTGACACTCAGTGCAGCCAAACAACTCCCTGTCTATTACAGTGACAGGAAACAGAGGGGGAAAAAACACAAATACAACCTCTGCATCTTCCTGAGGGTTCACTGAGGAGTGAGGCCTTGGGCTCTCAGTTCCTCTGGATTAGAGAGTTAGAGGCCACCACCTTCATTCTCTTCCTCCCAAGCTGTAGAGAAGCCATTCAGAGAACAAAAGATGTGGAGAGCAAAACCAGGCCTGTCTCCTGGCAGGGGTGGTGCAATTCCACATTAAGCAAAGACATTTGAGAATCACTGCAACAGGCCCCTCCCCCAAAAGATCAGGTAGGACATCCAGCCAAGACCAAGTTCACTGATCAATGAGAACCATGGGAACTCCAGAGCTAGGGGAATGCAGCACATATAATTCATGGCTTTTTCACCCATGATTCTTTAGTCTTTCAAAGTTAATTTCTTTTTATTTTATTTTATTTTTTCTTATTCTATTTTTTTAAATTCCTCTTTTGTATTTTAACCTTTTTAAACTATTTTATCTTATCCATAGCTTTTTAAAAATCCTTTCTAATTTTCATTGTTATAGTCTATCGCTTCATTGTATTTAACCTTATTTTTGTAACATATAACTTTTTCTTTCTCTAAAATGTTGGGATGCAGTTTCTTCTAACAGATAAAAATATACTACTAAATCTAGCATATGGCTTTGTTCTAGTCTCCAACCTGATCACATTATCTCCTTTTTCCCGCTTTTTACATTTTTCAATCAACTTATCTTAAATTCCTTTTTTGAGTCTTTTTAAATTTTCATCTTTACAGTCATATTCTATTTACAGTCATATTCCATCCCTTCATCATGGGTTTTTTTTGCATATATATTTTTTATTTTCTTTCTTTAATATTTGGGGAGGCAGTTTCTACTAACAGAATAAAATACACCAAATCAAGTGTGTGGCTCTATATATAAACACACACACACACACACACACACACATATTTTTCTTCTTCTCCTTTATCCTATCTTCTACCCCCAGTTTTGTATCACTTCTGATTTGGTTAGTGTATATTTTTTCTGGGGTCATTTCCATCCATTTTTTATTTCATATCTATAATTTATCTATTCTTATCTGGTTAAATGACAAGGCAGAAAAACTCACCTTGTAAAAAAGGACATGAGACAATCCCAATAGCTAGGGAACAAATCAAATGGACATTAGTAAGATGTCAGAACTAGAGTGCAGAATGACCACTATCAAGAAGCTAGCTGGGCTTGAAAAAAGCATAGATGATACCAGACAATCCCTTCCTGGAGAAATAAAAGAGCTAAAATCTAACCAAGTTGAAATCAAAAAAAGTTATTAATGAGGTGTAATACAAAATGGAGACTCTTACTGCAGGGATAAACGAGGCATAAAGAGAAATAGCGATATAAAAGACCAAATGATGGAGAATAAAGAAGCTAAAAAAGAGAGAGAGCAAGAGAGAGATAAACAACTACTCAACCACAATGGGAGAAGTTGAGAGATAAGCGATACTATAAGATGAAATAATATTAGAATAATTGGGATCTCAGAAGAATAAGAAGAGAGACAGAGAAGGGCCCAAGGTATATTGGAAAAAATTATACTAGAAATTCTCTAATTTGGGGAAGGGAAAAATCATCAAAATCCAGGAGACACCGAAAAAACTCTTCAAAGTCAATAAAAATAGATCAACACCCTATCATTTAATAGTAAGACTTACAAATGTCCGTGACAAAGAGAAAATCCTGGAAGCAGCTCTGAACAAGAGGTTTATAATATTCAGTGGTAGAAATATTAGATTATCAGCAGACCTATCCATGGAGACCTGGCAGGCCAGAAAGGATTGACATGGTATATTCAGAGCACTAAACGAGAAAAAATATGCAGCCAAGAATAGTATATCCACCTAGGCTGTCATTGAAAATAGGAGAGATAAAAGATTTCTAGGACAATCAAAAACTAAAATAATTTCTAAACACCAAACCAGCCCTAAAGGAAATATTGGAAGGGGTCCTCTAAGCAAAGAGAGGGCCTAAAAGTAACCAAACAGAAAGGAACAGAGACAATATACAGTAGCAATCACGTTACAGACAATATAATAGCACCAAATTCATACATTTCAATAGACACTCTGAATTTAAGTGGACTAAATGCCACAACCAAAAGACACAGGGTAAAAGAATGGATTAAAAAAACAATATACTGTCCTCAAGAAACTCATTTTAAACCCAAAGACAACTCCAGATTTAAAGTGAGGGAATGTTTGTCCTCCAGATCACTAATTCTATCTTCTGTCTCAGTTACCCTAGCTTTTAGAGAATTTAGATTAGATTGGAACTCATTGAGAGCCTTTTGAACATCATCCCTG
This sequence comes from Mellivora capensis, assembly GCA_004024625.1. Taxonomy (NCBI): domain Eukaryota; kingdom Metazoa; phylum Chordata; class Mammalia; order Carnivora; family Mustelidae; genus Mellivora; species Mellivora capensis. The sequence goes on from PISX010023734.1 coordinate 17,805, forward strand.
GTGGCTTTCAGTTCTGCCCTAACCAATTCCGTTTGGTCGTCCATGGCTTTCTCCAACCTAGCTATTGCCTGGATAATTGTTAGCCTGAATTCCCTTTCTGACATAATGTCTATGTCGGTAGCCATTAGCTCTGTTGCAGAGGGCCCATCCTCTGAATTTTTCTTCTGTTGGGCATTCCTCCTCCTAGTCATTTTGGTGAGAGACGGCTGAATGGTTGTAGCTGGATGTATCTACCTTGGTGCAGTGAAGGTGCACCCTGGAATGCTTCTGAGCAATCAAGAGTCCCCACCCAAATAAAAGGAAAAAAGAAAGAGAGAAAGCATAAAGAGAGAGAGAAAGAGAGAGAGAGAGGAAAAAGAAAGGAGGGTAAAAGAGAAGGCTCAGCCCAAATGGGCCCCAGGTTAAGGTTTGTGAAGTATACAAACAAATACAGACAAACAAAAAAGACTGATAAAAGTATATTACAAGATAAGAAAAAAATATGTACATATATATGTAGAAGCAAAACAAAGAAACAAACAGACAAACAAAAAAAAGAACCTCGTCAAAAAGAACCCTAAGTATAAGATTTATATACAACCAGGACAAACACAAAAATATAATTGTCGAACACGTTCTTCATGAAAATTTTCCAAATATCGCATATGGAAACAGCGTTCATGTACTGGAGGCAGAACGTCCCCCCCCAAGATTTTAGATTCTCGAAACACCTCGAGACACCTGATAGTAAGAATGAGGAATTATAATTCTAGAGAAACTCTCTTGAAGGCAGCTAGGACAAAGAAGCTCCTTACGTACAGAGGAAAGCCCATCAGAATAAAGTCAGACCTGTCCACAGCAACCTGGCAAGCCAGAAAGGGCTGGCAAGATATATTAAGGGCACTAAATGAGAAGAACATGAAGCCAAGAATACTTTATCCAGCAAGACTGACATTCAAAATGGATGGAGAGATAAAGAGTTTCCAAGACCGGGAAGGCTTAAAAGAGTTTGCAAACACCAAGCCAACATTGCAGGAAATATTAAGGGGGGGTTCTATAAAAGAGGAAAAGCCCCAAGAATATCATTGTACAGAAATATAGAGACAATCTACGGAAAGAAAGACTTCAAAGGTAACACAATGTCAATAAAAACATACCTATCGATAATCACTCTCAGTGTAAATGGCCTAAATGCGCCCATAAAACGACACAGCGTTGAAGATTGGATAAAACGACAGGACCCATCCATATGTTGTCTACAGGAGACCCATTTTGAACCTAAGGATACACCCAGATTGAACGTAAAGTGAGGGACTGGTAAACAATTTACCATGGTAATGGACACCAAAAGAATGCTAGGGTGATAATCCTTAAATCATTCAAATTAGATTTTATGATAAAGACTATAATAAGAGATGAGAAAAGACAATATATCATACTTAAAGTGTCTGTCCAATAAGAAGATCTAACAATTTTAAATATCAAGGCCTCTAACACAGAATAAGCCAATTTTATAAACCAATTAATAACAAAGTCAAAGAAACACACAGACAAAAGTGCAATAATAGTAGGGGATATGAAGACCCCTTGCTGAAATGGACAGATTATCTAAGCAAAAGATCCACAAGGAAAAAAAGGCTTTAAATGATACACTTGACCAGATGGACATCACATATATATTCAGAATATTCCATCCCAAACAAGAGAATACACATTCTTTTCTAGTGCACATGGAACATTCTCAAGAATAGATCACACCCTGAGTCACAAATCAGGTCTCAACCGATACCAAAAGATTGGGATCATTCTCTATATATTTTCAGACCACAATACCACAATACCACTCAACCACAATAGTAAAGTTGGAAAGAACTCAAATACATGGAGGCTAAAGAGCATACTACTAAAGAATGAATGGGTCAACCAGGAAATTAAAGAATTTAAAAATTTTATGGCAACAAATGTAAATGAAAACACAACTGCTCAATGTCTTTGGGATACAGTGAAAGCAGTCCTGAGAGGAAAGTATATAACAATAAAAGACTTTCTCAGGAAACAAGAAAGTTCTCAAATACACCCATCCCTACACCTAATGGAGCTGGTGACACAATAACAAATACAGCTGGGGCACCTGGGTGGCTCAGTGGGTTGAGGCCTCTGCCTTCGGCTCAGGTCATGATCTCAGGGTCCTGGGATTGAGCCCCGCATCGGGCTCTCTGCTCTGCAGGGAGCCTGCTTCCCCCCACCCTCTGCCTGCCTCTCTGCCTACTTGTAATCTCCGTCTGTCAAGTAAATAAAATATATTTTTTTAAAGATTTATTTATTTATTTGAAAGACAGAGATCACAGGCAGAGAGGCAGGCAGAGAGAGAGAGGAGGAAACAGGCTCCCTTCGGAGCAGAGAGCCTGATGTGGGGCTCGATCCCAGGACTCTGGGATCATGACCTGAGCCAAAGGCAGAGGCTTTAACCCACTGAGCCACCCAGGCGCCCTGAGTAAATAAAATCTTAAAAAAAAAAAAAAAACAAATACAGCTGAAACCCAGCAGGAGAAGAGAAATAATAAAGATCGGAGCAGAAATTAATGAAATAGAAACCAAAAGAACAGAAGAACAGAGCAACAAAAGTGGGAGCTGGTTCTTTGAAAGAATTAATAAGATTTATAAACCCCTGGCAAAACTTATAAAAAAGATAGATAGATTGATAGAAAGAGAGAACCCAAATTAATAAAATCATGAATGAAAGAGGAGAGATCAAACCAACACCAAAGAAATACAAACAATTATAAGAACATATTATGAGCAACTATACATCAGCAAATTTGACAATCTGGAAGACATGGATGCATTCCTAGAGATGTATAAACTACCCAAACTGAACCAGGAAGAAATAGAAAACCTGGACAGACCCATAACCAGTAAGGAGATTGAAGCAGTCATCACAAATCTCCCAAAAAACAAAAGCCCAGGGCCAGACCTCTTCCCAGGGAAATTCTACCAAACATTTAAAGAAGAATTAATACCTATGCTTCAGAAACTGTTCCAAAAAATAGAAATGGAAGGAAATCTGCAAACCCATTTTATGAGGTCAGCATTACCTTGATCCCAGAACCAGACGAAGATCCAATCAAAAAAGAGAATTACAGATGAATATTCTTGATAAACACAGGTGCAAAAATTCTCACCAAAATACTAGCTAAAAATATCCAACAGTACATTAAAAGGATTATTCACCACGACCAAGTGGAATTTACTCCTGGGCTGCAAGGTTGATTCAGTATCCACAAATCAATCAATGTGATACAATACATTAATAAAAGAAAGCACAAGAAAGCACAAGAACCATATGATAATCTCAAAAGAAGCTGAAAAAGCATTTGAGAAAGTAAAGATAACATCCTTTCTTGATTAAAACTCCACAGTGTAGGGATAGAGGGTACATACCTTAATATTATAGAAGCCATATATGAAAAGCCCAGAGCAAATACCATTATGAATGGGGAAAAGCTGAGAGCTTTTCCCCTGAGGTCAGGAAAATGGCAGGGCTGTCCACTATCACCACTGCTATTCAACATAGTGCTAGAAGTCCTAGCCTCAGCAATCAGAAAATAAAAAGAAATAAAAGACGTCCAAAATGGCAAAGAGGAAGTCAATTTCTTACTCTTTCCAGATGATATGATACTTTATGTAGAAAACCCAAGACATCTCTCCAAAACTGCTATGAATTATGTCAGAATTCAGTTGATAGGATATAAAATCAATGTATAGAAATCAGTTGCATTTCTATACACCAACAACAAGACAGAAGAAAGAGAAGTTAAGGAGTCAATCTCATCTACAGTTGCACCCAAAACCATAAGATACCTAGGAATAAACCTAACCAAGAGGCAAAGTATCTTTACTCAGAAAACTACAAAGTACTCATGATAGAAATTGAGGAAGATGCAAAGAAATGGAAATGAATTTCATGAATTGGAAGAACAAATATTGTTAAAATTTCTATTCTACCTAGAGCAAGCTACATATTTAATAAAATTCCTATCAAAATACCATCAATGTTTTTTTCAAAGAAATGGAGCAAATAATCCTAAAATTTATATGGACCAGAAAATACCCCAAATATCCAGATGAATGTTGAAAAGGGAAACCAAAGTTGGTGGCATCACAATTCCAGACTTCAAGCTCTATTACAAAGCTGTAATCATTAAGACAGTATGGCACTGGCACAAAAACAGACACATAGACCAATGGAACAGAATAGAGAGCCCAGAAATAGACCCTCAACTCTATGTTCAACTAATCTTTGACAATGCAGAAAAGAATCTCCAGTGGAAAAAAGGACAGTCTCTTCAACAAATGGTGTTTTGGACACCATTTGTTGGCCACATGCAGAAGAATGAAATTGGACAATTACATGCAGAAGAATGAAACTGGACCATTTCCTTACACCTCACACAAAAATAGACTCAAAATGGATGAACGACCGCAGTGTAAGACAGGAATCCATCAAAATATTTGAGGAGAACAGGTCCTCCTGTTCCTCCGAAGCAACCTCTTCTACAGTGTCCCAGCAATTTCTTCCTAGAAACATCACCAAAGGCGAGGGAAACAAGGGCAACAGTGAGCTATTGGGACTTCATCAAGATCAAAAGCTTTTGCACAGCAAAGGAAACAGTCAATAAAACCAAAAGACAACACATAATGGGAGAAGATATTGCAAGTGAAATATCGGATAAAGGGCTTGTATCCAGAATCTATTAAAAAACTTATCAAATTCATCTACCCAAAGAAGAGATAGTCCAATCCAGAAATGGACAGAAGACATTAAATGGCATTTCTGAAAAGAAGATAACCAAATTGCCAACAGACACATCAAAAAGTGCTTAACATCACTCAGCATAAGGGAAATACAAATCAAAACCAAAATGAGATACCACCTCACACCAGTCAGAATGGTAAAATTAACCAGTCAGGAAATAAGAGGTGTTGGTGAAAATGCAGAGAAAGGGGAATCCTCCTACATTTTTGGTGGGGATGCAAGCTGGTGTAACCACTGTGGAAAACAGCAGGGCTGTTCCTCAACAAGTTGAAAATAGAGCTACTCTATGACCTGGCAATTGCACTACTGGGCATTTACCCTAAAGATACAAATTCAGTGATCTGAAGGGGCATGTGCAGCCCAAAGTTTACAGCAGCAATATCCACAATAGCCAAACTACGGAAAGAACCTAGATGTCCATCAAAAGATGAGTGAGTAAAGGAGATCTCTCTCTCTCTCTCTCTCTCTCTCTCACACACACTCGAATACTATGCAGCCAACAAAAAAGAAATCTTGCCATTTAAAATTATGTGGATGGAACTAGAGGGGATTATGCCCAGGGAAATAAGTCAATCAGAGAAAGGCAATTACTATACAATCTCTCTGATATGAGGAATCTGAGAGGCCAGGCAGGGGTTAATGGGGGGAAGGGAGGAAAAAATAAAACAAGATGGACCAGGGAGGGAGACAAACCATAAGAGACTTTTAATCTCTGGAAACAAACTGAGGTCTGCTGGAAAGGTTATGGAGGGGAAAGGCAGCTGGACGATGGACATTGGAGAGGGTATGTGCCATGGTGAGTGCTGTGAATTGTGTAAGACTGATGATTCACAGACCTGTACCCCTGTAACAAATAATTCATTATATGTTAATATAAAATTAAAAAAATAAGACTCTTCATCTTCAGAGGAAGCAGACCAAGAAAACTCATGGTGCATATATATTTGGAAAAAGCAGTTACTACTAATAATGAATAACACTGTACAAAATCCTTACTATGTGATTTAAAATTTAAAATTGTCATAAAAAACAAAGCTTTCAAATAAAGGATATTTCAAAAGATGACATTATTCTAAGGCAAAATTATGATAGAACATAGTTGTTGTTTTTTAGTTAAATTCATGGAATAATTTTGTAGAAGGAATAATCTTAGATTTTCACTAATCAATTTAAAAGTGTTTTCACCACATCTGTATCTTTGGGGTAAATCCCCAGTAGCGCAATTTCAGGGTCATAGGGAAGCTCTATTTTTAACTTTTTTTTTTTTTTTTTTTTTTTGTCAGAGAGAGGGAGAGCGAGCGAGCACAGGCAGACAGAGTGGCAGGCAGAGGCAGAGGGAGAAGCAGGCTCCCTGCCGAGCAAGGAGCCCGATATGGGACTCGATCCCAGGATGCTGGGATCATGACCTGAGCAGAAGGCAGCTGCTTAACCAACTGATCCACCCAGGCGTCCCTATTTTTAAATTCTTGAGGAATCTCCACACTGTTCTAAAAACAACCTGAGTGTTTTGAAGGGGCGGGGGTGTGGGAGGTTGGGGGAGCCAGGTGGTGGGTATTATGGAGGGCACGCATTGCATGGAGAACTGGGTGTGGTGTAAAACTATGAATTCTGTTAAGCTGAAAAGAAATAAAAAATATTACTTCATATTTAAAAAAAAAAAAAAGAACTGAAAGATACAAAACTACAAGTATGTCTCCTCCTTCCCCACTGCTGGTAGGCTTATTTCCTGAAGATATCTGCTATTAATGATGGTATTTCCATTTTCATTTAAGCATATGTACACATGCATATGTATACATATATACATATGTGTATATATGTATATACATATACACACGTGTGTATATATACATATATGTATATATGTATGTACATATGTATATACATATGGATATATATATATAATATCCATATAATATATAATATATAATATTATATACATATTATATACACATTATAAATATACATGTTATATACATAATATACATATATACATAATATGTATATTATATAAATATAATATATAATATATAATGCAATATATAATATATAATATATAATGCAATATATAATATATCTAATATATTATATATAATATTATGTATAGACATATATATAATACACAACATATATATAATACACAACAATATATAATACACAACATATACATGTTATATACATATGTATATAAATACATATACATATGTATATAGCATTTTCCTTTTTGCAAGTAGGACAATACTACATATATTGTTCTGCCTTTTGCTTTTTTCACATAAGAAGGTATTTCCTTCCCAGCCCATATTGTTTTTTATGCTCCCTATTTTTAAGGGATATGTTATCATTTATTTAATCATTATCATATTGGTGGACATCTAAATTAAATCCTGTCTGGGTCTATTAACAAAAACTTGCACTGAACCATACATTTTCTCATATGTACAAGTGTATCTGGAGCTTAAACTACTAAAGTATAATTGCATTAAATGTTGAGTGTGTATTATTTCCCTCTGGTTACATGAGTGTTGGTGGACTTAGAGACCCTCTGCTAAAGAAGTACTTCCGGTTTCCACTAGGGCAAAAAAGACCAATATATTCAGCTGTTAGTGAAAAGGCACAAGCCCAGCTTCTGGTTTTGTACTCAGGGGAACATACATGAATGTGCCACCTCAAGATTGACCATGGAAAGTAGTTGGCACTTATTTGCAATGATATGGATGGAACTAGAGGGTGTTATGTTAAGCAAATTAAGTCAATCAGAGAAAGACAATTATCATATGATCTCACTGAAATTTAAGAAACCAAACAGAGGATCATAGGGTAAGAGAAGAAAAAAATAAACAAGATAAAACCAGAGAGGGAGACAAACCATTAGAGACTCTTAATCATAGGAAACAAACCAAGGATTTCTGGAGGGAAGGGTGGAAGGAAGGGGTATCGGTGGTGGACATTAAGGAGGGCATGTGATGTAATGAGCACCTGGTATTATATAAGACTGAAGAATCACAGACCTGTACCTCTGAAATCAATACTACATTGTATGTTAATTAATTGAATTTAAATAAAAATGTGTTAAAAATAAAAAATAAAAAAATAAAAGTGTTGATGTATTTAAAATCTCAAAGTAGCACAATTACAGTGTTACACATTCACACACTGACAGTTTGCTCTTTTCATGTGAAACAATTCCCTATGTAAAATCAGTTAAGACTATGGCATATGGAAATCTAGAATTTCTCTAGTGAAAAAACATCTGTTTATGATATTTTGGGAAATGGGATCAATGTTTTTATGGTTTTCTCTTTTGTTTTGCTTTCTTTTTTTTTTTTTTACTAAAATCTATCTTCCTGACAAAGTCATGATGTATATGGGCATATATTCATACACAAGTATGTAAATAGGTTTCATTGTCAATTAGCCCCCACACCACTCAGGATGGACAATACTTTTCCACATCCTCTATTTGGCATGTAGAACCTAATACCCACAACTTCTCAATATGCTGGGAAAAGACCCCACTCAAGAGATTCGGATTTTCAAGTAAAATGCTGCAGAGAATGCCATTTATCCTGGCTGCCTATAAACAAGTGTCCTGCGCTTGTAGAAGTGATTCTTAAGAGTGAGTCACTGTGTTAAAAGTGATGTGGACAATGGTATTGCTCCAGTGCATGGGTCACTGACAGACCATAAAGATTCACTCAACTTCACTCATTGTGGATGATCACCTAGGATCTTCCTTTGTCCTTACATCACTAGAATGAGGCTCCCTCTATCTGCAGTCGTGGTGATGGAGGTGTCCACAGGAAGGGGGATCTTACATGATCCTCACAAGGATCTTACATGAGAGAATGGAATGTGGCATCATACACAGAAGGAACCATGCGTCTATGATGATCCATCACTGCTCTGGACTTGACCCTGATCTAAGTAGACTTTGTGTAGAGACACCAACTCAGTCTTGGCCCAAGAGCACCCAAGGGATCCATACACAAACCTACCCTGAGGAGTCTGAACAGAGCAAAAATCTACTCCGAGGTGATTAGAGGTCACATAAAGGCATATATGAGATGGTTATAATACCGGGAACAGTGCACAGAGCAGTGGGGAGTCAGGAGCTGCCTCTGAACGGGTCTGGTCACCATGCCACAAAATGGTGTGTCTGGGAATGGACCCCAGGTGGCAATTGGGCTTATTTCTGAAGTTTCAAAGATGATCATAGCTGGAAGCTACCACCTACCACTCCCTGTTCCCTCTTCTCAGGGCTAACACCTCGGACCTCCACACCCCCTGTCCCTACACAGCCATTCTACTGCTCACAGCCCTGAAATTTTCAGGTAGAGGGACCTGACACAGGGCCAGTGAGTGGTCTGATAGCTGGAAGTCTCATTTGCATGCATAAGCCCTCTTTTTCTCAGAGGATAAAGAAAGGAAGGGAGAGATCTGGGGACACATCATACTGGTATGGGGTCACAGAAGACAGGATTGGTGATGACATTCACCATAGCCTGTTTCTCTCTTCCTATCTCTCCCCACTCACTGAACAGGTGACTGGGTATGAGCCAAGGAAGGGAGTCCTGGGAAGACTTGTCTGGCCTTAAATCCTTCCCTTGTCTCTAGAACACAGAATCACCCTATCTGTGTCTCTTGTCCTTCCAGGGTCCTGGGCCCAGTCTGCACTGACTCAGATGCCCTCTGTCTGGTCCCTTGAGCTAGGGAGTCACCAACTCCCACACTGAAAGCAGCTCCAACGTTGGCATTTATGGTATGAACAGGTACCAACAACTCCCAGGCATAGCCCACAAGCTCCTCATTTATGGCAATAGCAGTTGACCCTTTGAGGTCCCCAATCAATTCTCTGGCTCCAATTCTGGCATCTCAGGCTCCCTGACTATCTCTGGACTACATGCTGAACATATGGCTGAATATTATTGCTGAGAATGCCATGACAGTCTCAGTGCTACCAGGTGCTGTAGACTTGTGTGGAAGTGCTGTTACCACAGCAAGTGAGGCTCCCTGTGCAGCCACAAATTCTTGGTCAGGTCAGTTCCTTCTTTTGTTGCTTGGCCTAAAATGAGATCTGAGACCCACCTCAGCATTTTTTCTACAAATCTGTCCTCTTAAATTCTGCCTCCCAACCTGTCATTTATAGCAATATGTTGTGGGATTTTACCAAAATGAGCTGAAATTCCTGTTGCCAGGAGCAAGCATTTCAGGGAGCAGAGTACATGATGCATAAAGGAAGAAGCGGGCACACAGAATCCATCTGTGTCTGTGCTAAGACACATCGGGTGTGTCCAATATGTGTCCTGATACCAACAGGCCCCACAAACAGGCCTCCAAATTCTCACCTGTTACAATGGTTAAAAACTTGAAGATACTGATAAATTCTCTGGCTCCATGTACGGCAACTCTGGCTCCCTGACTATCTCTGGGCTGAGGACAGAGGATGAGGGGGCTCATATGCCCTTCCAGTCACAGCATCTCAGGGCTCACACGGAGACCTCAGGCTGTCTGAAATGAGATCCAAACCACTCTCTCATCTTCTAGGAGGAGAGTCCCAGCAGCTGCTCAGGCTCAGCCTGTGGCTTCTGCTTTTGATACTCCTGCTGCTGCCACATGGCCCCAGGTCAATGCAGGGAGACAAGCCTGAAATGAGGGCTCCTCCTTTCCTTCTGTTCCTAAGTTACTCACAGCAGCCTCTTCCTGAACAAATTGTCTCAAAGGACACAGAAAGAGTATCTCTCCCATCAGGTTTGGACACAAAACCACTTTGCAATGAAATTCATGGACTAGGCAGTGGCAAGTCCACTGTGTTCATTTCCCACCTGACCTCTGAGAAATCCAGGTTCTCCATCTTTGTCATTTACTTATTTCTAGAACTTTCCAGAGCTATTCTATCTTCAGCCCTTAACACAAATGCCTGTTGTTTGTGCTCATTGCAGTTTTCTTCTATCACTGCTGAACCAGCACAGGAGTATCTTTGATTAGATCATACTTTTGGATCTTTGGAATGACTGCCTGTCCATTCCCATGAATGCTAGGATCCAGCCAGTGATTCTTCTTGCATAATTGCATTGTCTAATACCATCAGAATGATGTTGAGTATTAATGGATTATTACATTGTGCTTGTTCCTCACCTTGTGGAGATGTTGTCATCCCACACACCATTAGCTAAGGTGGTGGATGTGGTAGTAAACATATGTGTGGGAAAGAATGTGTTATATACTACAAATGAATTTGACCATATCTATTTTAGGTTCTTTTTTTTTTCTTTTTTTTTTTTATTTCTTTTCAGCGTAACAGAGTTCAAAATTTTACACCACACCCAGTGCTCCATGCAATGCGTGCCCTCCACAATACCCACCACCTGGCTCCCCCAACCTCCCACCCCCTGCCCCTTCAAAACCCTCAGGTTGTTTTTCAGAGTCCATAGTCTCTCATGGTTCATCTCCCCCCCAATTTCCCTCAACTCCCTTCTCCTCTCCATCTCCCCATGTCCTCTGTGTTATTTGTTATGCTCCACAAATAAGTGAAACCATATGA
>PISX010023735.1:0-29239 GCA_004024625.1 Mellivora capensis
GATTGGGAGGGAGACAAACCATAAGTGACTCTTAATCTCACAAAACAAACTGAGGGTTGCGGGGGGGAGGGGGTCGGGAAAGGGGGGTGGGGTAATGGACATTGGGGAGGGTATGTGCTATGGTTAGTGCTGTGAAGTGTGTAAACCTGGCGATTCACAGACATGTACCCCTGGGGATAAAAATATGTTTATAAAAAATTAAAAAATTTAAAAATTTAAAAAAAAAGATGATGTCATTTTCTAGCAGGGAGCACTTTTAGGAAACATTGTATTTATTGCTTTATTTTACAGATTACTGTTTTAACATTTTATCATGAAAAGGGATGCATTTTAAGTTATATATTGTGTGTTGAAAATAGTATCTCTTGATAGCTTTTGGCTTTATAGAATTTTGGCTTTGGCTTTACTTTCCAAGTCTAGATATACATGTGTGTGTATTTACTTATTTTTAGGAAAGTTTGCTGCTATGATTTTGTGCCTTATGGCCTCTTCCAGTGTCTTAATCATATAAGAATTACTCATGTGTAGGACACATACCTTATTACTGAAGATTTGTAGATTACTTATAATTTGTGAAAGAAATACTTAGATTAGATAACCTTAATGTAATAAGTTAAAGACACGCTAAAAACAATTTATGGGGACATCTGGGTGGCTCAGTTGGTTAAGCATCTGACACTTGGTTTCGGTTCAGGTCATGATCTCGGGGTCCTGGGATCAAGCCTCACATCTGGCTCTGTGCTCAGTGGGGAGTCTGCTTCTCTATCTCTCTCTGACCCTCCCCTCCACTTGCTCTCTCCCTCTCTCTCTCAAATAAATATAATCTTTCCAAAAATATGATTTCCTGGGTTTATTGTTTCTTCACTTCCAATGTGCCTTAACAAAAGAATGTTTCCATTTTTTAAAATTTTTGCTCTTTGGAGAATAGCCATGTAACAAAATAGTAAAAGTAATGATAATGGGGACTTAAGATGTTTTGAATTCAGCTGTGATTGAGGAAAGCCATTCAAACCATTTTTTAATGTTTACTCTTTTGTAGGAAACATAATCAACACATTTCAAAGACATTGTCACTATAGTTTAGAAATATCGGTGTGACCTGTCCATAAGTTCAAATACACTTTAATACCTTCAACATAAACTTTCTTTGTCAGAATATTAACACTAATATCATCAATTCCTCATTACATTTAGGTAATTATGTGTTATCCTGAAAATGAGAAAATTATCTGGTTCCCTCTTGTGAGGTGTTAATATTCAGTCAGCAAAGTATTCCTTTACTTCCAAGAACAATGATGTATATTTGAGTAAAGCTTCAAACTAGAAGACAGTGGAAAGGGTTTTGCAAGTTAGCAGCTTTCTATTTATTATACTTTTATTTTAAAAATTACAGTTTTATCTCATTAAAACTACTGTGTGAGGTGTTTCCTACCTTAGATTTTTGGGTTTTTTTCTGATGTAAGATATGTTATTCAAACTTGAACCCTACAAAGTTCCTAACAAAGGGCGTTGATCATGATGTACAAGCAAAAGTGTTGGAATGACTGGGAAAGTGGCCACAGCCCTACAGAGCTCAGGAGTCCCCATCAAAGTGTCATTAACATCCTAGATCTTCATGAGTCCTTTCTTGCTGCTGCTAAGGTCTGAAACCACTGTTTGTGTTTGTTTTTTATTTAGTTCTAATTTACTTGTGATTGCTCTGCTCTTCCTCTCCGTCCTTCGTGCACAGTCGTTCTTGGTTGGAAATCGGGGGAGGACAGCGCTGTTTGTTCTTTGGAAGTGCCTTGAATTGATCCCCATAATTGTCCAGAAGAATATGTATTTGGAAAATCACAGACTCATTTGCAGACTTAGTTAAGCTTTGCCCCATGTGGAGAAGAGCTGGGAAACATGTTAGTAATCTCTCATAGTGAAGGTTTAATGACGGCACCCTATAAGCAAGTCACTGGACTAGAAGATTCCAGGACAGAAGAAGGATGGTTCAGACTCACTTTCCTCTTTCAAAAACAAAATACCTATGAGGAGAGCTAAGAGTCACATGCGTTGAATTATTGTATGTAAGAGAAGTTAATAAGAGTCGTGATAGGTATGTAAAATGCTGTGGTTGCTTAGAAGAGATACACGTTCCTTGTTGGGGTCATTCAGGGCATGGTCAGGACCCTGCGGAAGGCTCACTGCTCGTGGCACTGCTGCACCGGCCCAGAAGAAGGGTTTGGTCATGGTGCACTCTTCCCTGCCCGGATTTGGGGAGCAGCTCTTTCCTTTATCCTACCACGCACTTGACTCCTTTCTCCTCACACAAACACACATACATGTAAGACATACATATGCCCAGCTACCACATGGGCACCCACACAGGCACACACAGAAGAGACGCCCATGTTTCCTTCTGGTCAGAGCCTCACTGGGGAGGGACAGTCTTGGCTCCCTGAGGAGCCCCGTGTGGTGCCGAGACTGAACTCTGCACGGCCTTTTCCTCAGTTCGCCTTCTCCTGCTTTACGAGAGGAAGATTCCTTCCAGACGTTGGCATCAATCACGTCGCCCGTCTTAGCTTGGGTTCCTCTCTGGCCTGCGCGGAGACTTCATTAGAGAATGGGCGGAAGCTACCTCAGGAATATCCACAAGTCCTTGCGGTTGCTTTTAGTGTAACTGTGCATTATTAGTGGCTGTCGTGGTTTACAAGTGTTGGCGGGACAACACACATATCCATGAGATGATGCAAGACTCATGAAGTTAACCAGTTTTCACACTCTCCACGAACGCCTTCACCCCTGACCCATGAGACCTCCAGCTACAGAGCACACAATAGCGTGGGGTCCCCTCGGACGTGAAGGATGAGAGACCTCTAGCCCCCGGCCATGCCACCTCCAAAGCTAGTGACAAGGCAAGTCACTGTATTTAAGCTGACACCTGAGGGCCACCTGTCCCTGCAGCATGGAGCTCGTTCCCGGCAGGACAAGGGTAGAGTGAGAAGGGCTCCGGCCAATACAAAAGCCCCTCGTGCCATGGGAACATGGTCTCCTGGATATTTCATGAATTATATGCACGGTAGGTGATGTTTCTACAATGGTCCCAGGAAAGACAGAATTCCCAGATTGTTGTGTATGTAGCTTTCTCTCTTCTAAACAGGCAGCCGACTTAATTGATCACCGTGGTAATTAGCATGGCTAAAGCCATCTGTCAGGAGGATTTCATTGTATTCCAGGCATGAAAATGAAAAACAAAGCCGATAAACAAATCTTCATTAAAAAAAAAAAAAAAAGCCAGAGAAGAAAAAGCCACTCACCTTCTGTTTCTCTCAGAAAAATTAAATTTAGCAGCCCAGGTGCAAGGATTCTTTCTTAGACCATCTTAATGGCATCCCGCACAGAGCATTTTCCTTCCTGTTATTAGAAAGGTCTGGAAGTGTGAGTGTCTCCGTGGGCTGTCTCTGTTCTGAGACGTGAGTCTCCCATGCCCGCCCTGCGCCATTATCATTCCCATTCAACTTACGAATATTCTGTTTCCTTCAGCTCATAAAATGTGCTTAACGGCTGATAGGCTCTTGTTTCCTCCTGTATTGGCAAAGTATCTCAGCGCGGCTTGTGCATGGAACGGAAGTCGTCTCTTCCTGGAGACCTCCAGAGAATGAGAACTAATCAGAGACCCAATTTCTGATGTTGAAGAGAAAGAAGACAGGATCATTGATTTTTTTTTTTTTTCTTTACAAACTGTAAATGAAACATCAAGGTCTCAGGCAACCCTAACAAAACTCTTTTTGAGTCTTTTATTTTTCCGCATTTTCTTATTTTTTCTTCAGGACAACTTAAGACACTATGAATTTTGCCCAAAGCCTTGGTTTTGTCTTATGTTCTTACTGTGGTGTTTTTCGTCTCGAAGGGCAAGTTGTGCTGGACCCTTCATGCCTGTGGCTGAGACCCGGGACCAGATGTTCTGAGGATAACTCGTAAATTACCACTTATGCAGCATGAAATAAACCGGCGTTCCTTTAAAATAACGAGGTGGAGTCCTGCTGTAGCCATCGTCTCTGATGGGCTACAGACTGTTTCATTACAGAAAAGTTTAGAGCAAACAGGATCATCCGTTCTTGAATTTGCAGCAGAACAGCCTAAAAACAAAGAGCCACAGCCACAAAGAAAAAAAGTGGCCACTTCATGCTTGAGGTGAAATGTGTGTGGTTGGATGTGAGGCCCGCCTGTCCCGCAAAGGGCCTCAGGTCTTCCAACCTTCTTCTTCGCAGTCCTAGGTGAGACCATTCCTTTATGGTCTGGAATTGTTCACCTAAAATAACGAGGACCATCCTAGATACAAGACGCCTCAATTAGAGGGGAAAAAGTCATGCTACACTTTTCACAGGCTCTAAGTGAATCACTTCTTAAGAAGAAAGCTGTGTGTTCTGTTCTTTGAAAACTGTTGACTCCTGCTGCCTCTGTGACCAACAGGGAGGTCAACAAAACACGGGCATCTTCAGAAACTAGATGAAAAAATGAATCAAGATGCGTTATTCTATCCTTATATGAAACAACAGTGTTCTGTAACTGCAGTTCTGGAAAAACAGTCTCTCTCCTCTCTCCTCTCTCCCTATCTCTCTCTCTCTCTCTCTCTCTCTGTCCCCTTGTCTCTCTGTCTCGCTCTTGCTCTCTCACTTTCTCACACATGCACACATATGAACTGGTTAAGATATACAGACCAGTGAGATAGAAAGCCTCTTGTTGCTTTGAAGTCATAAAAATAGGGTTTAAGTTCCCTGAGTTTGTCACTTATTATCTGAATGCCCTTGGACAAAGCATTAATTTCTCTGAGCTTCATTATCCTCTTATGTAAAATGGGGATGAGGACAGTAATCTCTTTTCCATGGGATTTCTTAATGGATAATTTAAATTTGACTTGTAAATAGAAAAACACTCTACCAACGTCCGTTCTTGTTTCCTCTTCTGAGTAGACACAGTAATTAGCAACCTGGAGAAGTAGGAAGAGGATGGGATTTACAAATCCTGAAGGAAATCTGCAGACTGATTTTTATACACCTCTAGACTTGGATTGGGTGTTCTTGTGTCTTTAGAGCTGTCCCTGCCCCCCTTCCACCTTGCACCCCAGGCTGCGCAAAACAGGAGCAAGACCTATCACCAAATCTGTCTCAAAACCAAGAAGTAGGCTTCAAGGGTTGACTAAGCAGATCCTTTCATAAGACATTATGTCAACAGTTTATTCAAGGTCATTTTTAACCATCACAACCTACAAGGTGTTCTTGTAGGTCCCAGAAAGGAAACAGCGAGGCCCGTGCTCACAAGGTGCTTCTAGGGTTGTTAAGCAGACAGAACACAGTGTAAAGGCAGTCCATGCACCGTAAGTAAGTGTGGAAAAGTGTTGCAGAGTGAATCAAGTTAGTAATGCTTGTATTGTATGCAGTCAGACCGCCGAGGTGGATACCAAGAATATAAGAATTGTCCTTCCCATAAACTATGATTTAGAATCCCTGGGACCGTTATGTATTAGGTGGGACGGTGAGAGGGCCTCATGCCACAGGGAACTTTCCTTAAAGCCCTTTTGAAAGAAAAAACAAAAAGCAAATCACGGAGCTGAGGAAAGCAGACCCTCAGAGTGGATGCCAGAGGCATTCGGATGGTGAGTGTGACCGTGAGGCCAGAGGTTGCAAGCCTGGAGGACTTCCTGGCACCATCGAGAGCAGCCATCTAAAAGTTCCCTGCAGGAACCGGTATGTTGACAGAGGTCATTGGTCCTGGGGCTGCTGGACAACAGATCTGACCTCTTTCCTGGCAGGGCCTTCAAGCCTTTTCAATGATGCGTCTCATTACTTAAAAAACAGTTCACTCACACACTCAATGATTATATTTATAAACCATTTTAATGGAGCACCTGGGTGGTTCTGTTGGTTAAACGTCTGACTCTTGATTTTGCCTCAGGTGTGATCTCAGGGTCATGAGATCGAGCTCCGGGTCAGGCCCCGTGCTCAGCAGGGGGGCTGCTCAAGGTTCTCTCTCTCTCTTGCCCTCTGCCTCTCACCCCCTCCCAAATAAATCAGTAAAGCTTTCAACAAAATAAACTATTTTTAAATGGATCAGTTACAGTAAATACAAATAGAATTTCTGTTCTTTCCCACCCTCGCTGACGCTGTGGAGGTGTGAGCACGTCACTGTGATTCTGTTAGGAGACAACTCAGTGCTGGACGCTCTGGCCGGGTGGCCGGGGCAGCTCCCTCTAGGACAGCATAGTTAGGATCACAGTAGGAGGACAGGGTCCAGGGCAAGGCCGGCCTTGCGCAGCATTGCGGAGAGGCTCAGGGGGAGAGGCGCGCTTGCGGCCGAGGCCTTCCTGAGGCAGTCGTGTCCAGCGGGGCGCGGGCGGGGAGCAGAGAGCAGGGCAGCCCCAGGCCCGGCGTGCGGGGCCGCGGCGGCGAGGGCAGGACCAGCAGGGGTGCACCCTCGCCGCCGCCCCAGGTACTGGCCTTTGGGGCAGGCAAGCCCAGGATGTCGCCGACCTCTGGGGGGGGGGGGTGTGCTCGTGGGACCCGACGGGCAGCGGTAAGGCTGGCTCCAAGGGAAGAGGGGCAAAGTAGACAGCCCCTCCCGAAAGTCCCCTGTGCTTCCCAGCGGCTGGGAATGTCGCCCAGGCCTCACGGCCCTGCTGGATGGACGCTCCTGCTTGGGGAGCGGACACCGTTGCTCGCCCCACCGCTTCTCCGGGCGCCCACGTTTGTGTTCCTGCACGTGCCAGCGCGCCTGTGACTCGGTTTCCCCACACCCAGGGAGCCTGCCCTCCACCCGGAAGTACAGAGACAACTCCTAAACGGCGAGGGATGAGATTCGGGGATGGGCACCCCGGCGTCTCCATCTTTCTGTGGCGGCTCTCGTCTGTTCTCTGCGGCTCCCAGAGCGGTTGAACTGGAGGTGCTCCCGGCGACGCTGGGCTCCCCCTCTCGCTCTGCCTCAGTTTACCCGCCTC
Source organism: Mellivora capensis (assembly GCA_004024625.1). Taxonomy (NCBI): domain Eukaryota; kingdom Metazoa; phylum Chordata; class Mammalia; order Carnivora; family Mustelidae; genus Mellivora; species Mellivora capensis. Next base: position 6,965 of record PISX010023735.1, read on the forward strand.
CTCACCGGTGCTCCCTGGAACGCGCTCCCGATAAGGACGGCCCACCCCCATCAGGGTCTCCGTGTCAGCGCCTGAAGAGAAACCATAAATGAATTCGGGGGCGGGGGGGAGGGGAGGACCATTATTGTGTTATGAATATTCTTCCTCAAATGATTTCTTCTGGAGTCTCAAATAATTCCTGCTGATGTTACAAAAAGCTGATGAACTCGGACATCACACCGTCCAGTCAGAATCTTGGGACCTGGCTCAGGGTTCAGGGTGAGCGGCGCTTGTATTAACCCTACACATTCTGTAACAGGATTCTCACCTGTTGCTCCAAACTGGCTCACTCAGGTCCCCGGGGGCCCTGTGAGTGAATCTCACAATTGTATGTATTTGGTAATTACCACGTGTAATAAAATGTATCCGACAGATGGTTTGGCATAAGTCTTAAGGCATGGGACTTCCGGGCTCAGTTCTCTACTTTGAAACTGTCCATGCTGTGTATCCATTTCTTTCCTTTGTAAAGGAGGCTCTGGACGGTAATATCCGGCAGCCCCGAGCAGTCCCCCTGGCATTGATCTGGGGCTTACTTTAAAGCAGCCCTCACCTTACGGTCCTCAGTAAAAGATCGGTTCCACATTCTGCCCACAACTTCTTGATCCATTCTTCAGGAGCGATGATACGGATTTGACACTTATATGTGCAAATAGGTAATTTGTATGCACACTGTTTGACAGGGGCCTTCTGTGTATCTCTCGTTGCTTTGACAATATTAGCAAAACATTAGACACTGACTTTAGGATCGGTTATTTGTATGCAATTCAGTCGGCTTATTGTGGTTCTTTGAAGAAAATGTGTATTCTGTGGCCAATATGTTCTACATGTGCTATATGAATAGAGAAACAGCATGAAAAGTCACTGTGTTCCATTTTTCTTTGCATGATATCGCTCGCCATGTGGAAATGTATTCTTAGAAGCATAGTTGGAGATTTTAATCCTTTCGATTCACCTCTCTTTATCCTCCAAATGTATACCAAGGTGAAAGGTACTTCTTGACCCTAATTGCCAAATTCTGTGTTTTGTGAGACCTTCTTTTTCACTAGGGTCCCGAAGGAAAGCCCCTCTTCACGCGTATGTGATAACGTTTTCCCTCACAGCCTGAGTCAATATGGCATATGTTTAAGTTTCTAAGAGCTGGTAGAAAGCAAAGGTATTGAAGATGCCTTTGAGATCACATTAACACCAGCCAAAGTGTCCCAGCTTTGTGCACCTTTTCCTTACGTTAGCAATGTTTGCATATTAAAATCTGGCTAATGTTAGATACTCAGGTTGTGGGAATTTCACTGTGAATTTGACTTTTAGATGTAAAAGGGAAACAGTCTGTAAGAGAATGTCTGCAGCAAATGTGAAGGTTGTAATAGCCGTTTGCCAACCTGTGAAGTTCCACTTGAGAGTTCACACTGGCTACCCTACCAGCTCTGTGTTGGAAGAGAGAGGCTGAGCGTCTGTGTGGCCAGTCTCAGGCCACATTTACTGAACCTCGATTCTGCAGCTGCATAATTTGTCTCATGGAACACTTAGGTGATATTTCTTAACAGTGGATTGCTTTTACATGATATTAAGATGAGACGTTAGGAGAAATTACAAACAATTTCTGAGAAATTCTAAATTACCAAGAATGGATCAGTGGAGTCCTTTTTTCATGAGAAGGCAAGAACGATTGATAAGAGAATAGTCAATACCATCTTTTTTTCCCCTTGTACTTAAAATCAACACTTCTGAAACATCTCTCAGTAGGTAGGAGCATTTCTAGAATGATTATATAAGTCTGTCTTTGGTGAATTGAGTGAGATGGAAGGAACTTTGCCTTAATTGCAAAAGGAAGCTTGAATCTTCTGAGACCAAGAGCTTCCTGAAAAAAAAACCAGAATGGCTGGTGTTCTATCCAACACGCACCGGAGCAGAGAAGTTTGCAGTTCAGAAAGATGTAAATAAGACGCCGCTCAGAAGACGTGTTTTTGTCGCTCTTCGTGCAGCTGTTATTTGCTAGAGATGCTGGTTATCTAATTATACCTCATTCCAGAAGATATTCAAGGTCATACTTGAGGCAGATTTCCGATTATATACGAAGCTATGCAAAGTGGAACATTTCACCCTGGGGAGCCCCCTAGAATGGCTGTAGCCAGTTTATTAAGGAAGATGCCACGGAGCTTGGCTCTGGTTGTTAAATCAGAGGTTTGTGTGTATGTCTTGTTACTTCAGGCTACAGTTGCTCCACAGTTTTCATTTTTGACCCACCGGAAGTGCAAACCAGTGGACCTTTGAAAAAATAGAAACAGTTTTTGCATTTTTATATAGTTGTTACCCGAAGAGTATCCAGGAAACTTTAACAGAACAACAGTCCTGTAAAGTTAGGGTGTGCACATATACCTAAATTTAACTACCAGTTTGTTAAGGTTCAGCTACTACACTGCATTTTACCTTTCAGCCCCGGAAAGCAGAAACCAGCGTAAAATATTGTTTCACTTTTATTGTTATAAATTTTAAGGTCAGATTTTTTTCCTTCTTCATTGTGTGGTTGGCACTGAACTGGAGAGAAGCATTTTGGAAGTTGACGTAGGGAGTTGGAGGGGTAAGAGGCGTTCTTCGTTAGTGCTGCAGAAAGTGTGTGCTATTGTAAAGTCGCACTCTAAATATCAATTATGAGAGCATGATTCTGTTACAACAGTTAAACCGCAGCAGTCTCTCTGAGGTGTCCAGTCCCAATATCCAGTCTTGAACACTCTCCTGATGGGATCTGTTAAGTCCTAACTTGACAGGAAAATCCAGAGGAGAGCAGGAAAACAGTTGGGTCCACACTGTGGAGTGAGAACTCTACTCTGACCCTGGTGGGGGTCTGACTCTTTTAATGAGAAAAACTGAGCAGTCCGGTGTTATTCCTGCCGGCCTCCATGCACTCTCCGGTCGCCAGAAGGTTCCTCCTCTTTAGTAAATGGTGAAAATCTGCTCTATCCCAGCTTGAAACTTTCCTCTTTCACTAACAAATTCTGGTCCCTGTGTAATCCATTCTGGTTTTGTCTTTTGCTTCACTAACTGGGGAAGAAAATAAGGAAGGATGGTCTTTGCCTCGTATCAGAGCCCTGGCTAGGACTCCCTGTACTCTGTCCTCGGATCACTCACAGATCTAGTTACGGACTCCTGGTCCACCACGCCCAGAGCCAGCGTGTGAGTATAGCTGCTCCCACACCCTCCCTCTCAGCATCCCTCCTCTCCTTGACTCTTGCAAGGTTCCCTGCTATATGTGTTAGTTAGCTATTTGAAGAAAAAGCTGTGTAACAACCATCCCCAATGTAAAGTGTCATAAAGCAAGAATTACTTATTCTCATTCATGTGTCTGAGGTCAAATGGAGTTTGATAGACCTAGACCAGGCTTGTATGGTGTAGCCTTCTGCATTTGGTTGGATCCACATCTGATGCCTGTGTCTCTCCTCTTTGTTCTAACAGGCTACCCAATCCATGTGCTCCTCATGGCAACTGCAGAAGCACAGGAAGGTTGAATAGAAACATAGGATGGCTTCTAAGGTCTAGGCTCAGAATTGGTACATCAGCTCCTCCTCCTGCATTCTGTTGTCTCCATCAAATCTGATTCCCAAGCCCAGCATCAGTAGAGCAGGAAAATGAAGAGACTGACTCTAGAGGGACTCTAAGAAAGTCATATGGCAAATCATGAGGACATGGTGGGAGGATGAGTAAGTGGGACGATATGAACAGTAATGAAACCAACTGTAGTATGAGCTCAAGACTTGATCCCAGTGCCTTTCCTCTCTCAAAGCAATGCTGTGCAAGGATTTTGTAGAATATTCTAGTATTGATAAGTCTTGTGATTCCGTAGGTCAGACTGAGGAGAATCAGTCCATTTCTAGTTTTCCCTAGACCACCGCCACTGACATGTATCCATGGACTGCCGTCAGTCCCAGAAATCCTTCGATATTAGTCCAGAGTAAGATAAGGAACTTGCACCAAATGTAGATTAACCACAATCCTGAGTGCACTATTTACTAAAATTGTTTATTGTAGCAAGAAATTTTTGGTGAAGGAAGCTGTATTTTAATTTTCAGACTGGCCCCAGCTCTTCATTTCATGGCCAACAGGCACTTTACGAAGCATTACCCTAGAACTGGTCTAAAAAAATGGATCCCTTAATCCAATATTTCAACCCTTTCCCTAATTCTAGATGATACATCACTCCTCAAAACTAAGTTAAAATATAATGAATTCAGTACCTTTATATTACATTACCAGTCCTGTCTGTTGAAATGGTTCCATTAGTAGGACAGGTTCGTGCAGGGAATAATGTAATGTTAGGATAGATAGGAAACTTGGCACTTGTGTAAAGGCCTAGGAAGAATGAAGTACAAAATAGGACCATATCCTGCCCCATACTCTTAAAATATAGTCATTTCCTTAAATTTAAATAGAAAAATGTGTTTTCCATTGCCTTTTCAGCATACTTTAGAAATAATTTATTGTGTTCCCTGATGTGTACAAGGTACCTATCAAATTACATCTGTGATAGAATAGAATAATGATTTCTGTTATTAATATTTATCTGCTTTGGTCTTCATATTATCTCATTCTTGTTAGATTGGAACATTTTCCGTTTTTTATTTTCACTTAGGAGCTATCAATAAATTACCTGTAATGTCTTCGGCACATCGAGTGGACAAAATCGGGTCGCACATCGTGGGGTTTATGTTTTCAGTGTTTTATGTCGACTGTCACAGTCATGTCAGACTTATTAGGAAAAAATTAATGAAATAGCTACAGGGCCTAACATTTCTAGAACTAGTCCAGGAAAGCCAAATATAAAATATTAAGTGCACGTCTCCATCTCTACATTTTATTACATAGGTTACTTCTACTCTCTGAAGCAATAAATCGGGCTAAGAAACTGCCCCGCGTTCTCTGAACTCCTAAAATGTTTGCCGCAAGAATTCATTGTTAATTTACTCCTTTGTGTTATTTTTCTGCATGTCTGCCTAATTAAGTGACATTCCTCTTATTTCTGCTTTAGATTTTGTAAAGAATTTCCCCTTTTCCTGAGGTGGGGGCCCTTACCACGTTCCCACGGGGAAGTCAGTCTTTTCACTGTTTTGTGGATGAAGAAAATGCCTCCCACATTACCTGATTTTCCTCAAAGACACGTAGGAAATAACATCAACCGTTCCATTCAAATGCACCTTTTTTTAAAAAAAGCTCAGTCCCCTTCTCCCTGTTCCAGTAGGGGTGGCAGATGGGTAGATTGCTGTCTATCCCTGCTCTGTGCTCAAGGCTGGTATTAATTACACCTGGAGCTCTTTCCCCAGAGCACCTGTGCAGTCTCGGAGATGGTCCCAGGGTACTGCTCCAGGGAACGCCACATACGTGTTTGGAGCTGGCATTCACGATTCAATGGGTTTGATTTTCCATCTCTGTACCTTGCTTTATTAGGATTTATGTTTTGTTTTGATTTGATTTTTGTAATTATGCCCCATAACATCTATCGCTGTACAAAATAATAAATGCTAAGTAAATTTTCATGGTTTACGGTTAAGTAGGTACAAGTCATAATGTGGTAGAATTTGGTTGATGACAAGGAAGAGTTCTTCTTTCATTATCATTGAATCCTTTATTTCTTATGTACTTCTGGGTCTCATCTTGTGCTACACATTGGAGGCCCAAGTTCAAATTCATTCACCAGGCAGAAGGGAGGCAGAGAAGGGCACAGCTGAACAGACAGATGCACGAGGGCTGGGGGCCCCCAGGATCTGGTACAGACGTTGCTGTCTGTATGTCACCCCTGAGGAACAGGAGCCACCTGGGCACCCCCTGGATTGCTGTTCACAGGGAACAGGGTGTCATGGGAGTTGGGCAGAACGCCCCTCCCCCTCCACAGCCCAGCAGGGGCACATGTCAGGGTTGCCTGCAGGGTTTGTGAATGCTTCCAGACTGCACATGAGGGGTGCCTGGGTGGCTCAGTCTGTTCAGCGTCCAACTCTTGATCGAAGCTCAGGTCTTGATCCAAGGTCACGAGTTCAAGCCCCATGTTGGGTTCCATGCTAGGTATGGAACCTACTTGAAAGAAAAAAAGAAGAGAAAAAACTGCAAAAGAACCAACTCAGTCAACAAACGGACTAACTGCTTGATCTCTCCTGTGCTAGCTGCTTCTGTGGCTGTCCATAAGATTATGCTAAGAATATTCGGAATTTCGTTCCTTTGTCCCATGTATACTGAAAGCCTTTTAGTATCTCCCACTGGGTTCTGCAACAACAGTGAATGAGACCCAGTCTTTATTTTCCAGAATCTTCTGGTCTGGAAAATGGAGGACAGGAAGAGAGTGAGTGTATCAGGCAAAGTCAATAAAAAAGCATGTGTTAAGTTTTCTGTTGCAATATCTGACCCAAGAAATGTTATCCGCCCCCACTTACCACACATCATCATAAGGTACTCTTGATTATTTTGTAATTACAAAATCCTCTGTACCACGGTTATTCACCAGGGAGAACAGCAGTCATCACTGTGTGAGTTTTCAAGTCTTTCTAGAGCTATAAATGTCAGTGACACACAAAAGGGCCTGTTGAGCAAACCCCAAGGATCCTTCCAATAACACTGACACCACATATGGTGCACTTCCCTTCTGGGAGGCGCTCACGGGTACAGCCATAGACGGCGTCAGCTCTTCCTCACAGAAATTAGTGTCCTGGTCTACGTACGAGGGTAAAGATGGAGGCAGTATCCGCTGAGTCAGTATTTGTGAGGCACACGTCAGGAACCCACAGAGAACCCCACGGATGAGAGAAAATACCAAGACTTCCACACTCGATTGTTTATTAAATCAGTGCCAATCCACATGTAGAGGTCAGATCTTCCTGAGTCTCCGGCATTTGTCCGTGTCTGCTGGATGCTCGACAGGAAGAACCCCCAAGAGATGTTAACAGGCAGTTCTAAGGACACAGAGACATCTGGGGGTTGAAAAGGAGAACCTCCCCTCCCAAAATTCTAATATGACCGACAGTTCCTAAGTGCCACTGCATGCCCACTGTGGAAGGACAGAGTTCCCCGCCAACCTCCCTTCACCCCAGACGGCTGACACACACCCTTTCCAGAGGAGGAGCCGTGCCATGTCCGTTCTTTCGGTCCAGCCGTGGTCGTGGGGTCTCCCACGTGGAGGTATCCTGTCCCTGTTGCGGTAGCGTGTACTCGGGAGATGTTGTCTGGATATGTATCTCACGCAGCCTTTTAAACCTCCGTAAAAACACAAGCACACTTGTGAACTCACTGCCTGTGGTCCACTCCGCTTGCCTCCCTGCACGTTTTGTCTTCCTCACAGGACCCGGTAGGTGGACGTGAGGCTGGGGAGAGGCCCAGCCTGCCCTGGCCCAGGCTGTGTGGTGTGCGCCTGAGGGAGAGCCTGCCTGCTGGAGGGTGTGAGCGTTCCGGACCAGTTTCTCTCTCTCTTCAGATGAGATTCGTGTAGAAGAAAGCTGTCTCTTGGCCTCCGCGTCTGACCCTGTGAGGAGGAAATGGCTGGAGCTTGGGAGAACCTCTGTCAGATTTCGAGACCAGCCCGCATGCCCCGGCTGGCAGAGCGGGGAGGTGGGAGCCCGTGATGACATCTCAGCGTCTTGCATGAACCCGCCCTTCCAACCCAGGATGACACATTGTCTCTACGGTGCAGCCGGTTGCTCGTTCATCTGTTACGCGCAGCCCGGGCGCTTCTGAGGCCGTGACTTGATCACGACTCGTGACGCCTGCAAAGAAAACCAAGCGCCCCTCCGTGGGCAGAATTTCAGAAGGGTTCTGTCAGCAGATAATTTCTCGAGAGCTCTCTGCTCTTCAGAAGTTGATGAACTGAGAGAGAATGTGTGTCTGTAGAGATTTCTGGACCCTGCAGGACGCGCAGGGAATGGATAGAGAGAATCCGCCGGCGTCCAGTGTAGTTTCCACGTGAGCGCTCTAGAGCGTGCCCGACAGCCTGGGCTTCGGGTCCCCGCGATGACTCAAATGTGAAAATAGAGACAGAAGATCACATGCAAAACGTACGTGATATCATAAGTTGGTGAAACATGACATTCTGAATAGTCGAACATACTAATACACGGGTGCTTTTTTAAAGGATTTTATTCATTTATTTTAGAGAGCGTGTGTGTGTTTATGGGTGCGAGGGGCAGAGGGAGAGGGAAAGAGGGAATGTCAAGCAGACTCCCTGCTGAGTGCAAAGCTGGACGAGGGCCTCGATCTCACAACCCTGGGATCATGACCTGAGCTGAAATCAAGAGTCTTAACCTACTGAACCACCTAGGTGCCCCAATGCACTGGTACTTTTTCCATTTATTTGGGTGTCTCACTTCCTAAAACCCTATTTTGTTCCCTCTCTCTCTCTCTCCCCGTGTGTGTGTGTGTGTATATATATGCATATATATATTTATATATATGTGTATATATATCTATCATACTGTATGGACAGTATGATACTAGTTAGAAAACTGTCTTATTTAAAGAAAATGCTAAATATATCATTTTCCTTTGTGCACAGGTGCTTTAAAATGCTTTTTTTAAAAGATTTCATTTATTTGTTTGACAGAGAAAGAGAGAGAGAGAGATCACAAGTAGGCAGAGAGGCAGGCAGATAAAGAGGGGAAAGCAGGGGCGCCTGGGTGCCTCAGTGGGTTAAGCCTCTGCCTTCGGCTCAGGTCATGATCCCAGGGTCCTGGGATGGAGCCCCGCATCGGGCTCTCTGCACAGCGGGGAGCCTCCTTCCCCCTCTCTACCTGCTTGTGATCTCTCTCTCTCTCTCTCTCTGTCAAATAAATAAATAAAATAAAATAAAAATTTTTTAAAAAGAGGGGAAAGCAGGCTCCCTGCTGAGTAGAGAGCCCGATGCAGGGCTCGATCCCAGGACCCTGAGATCACGACCTGAGCCGAAGGCAGAGGCTTAACCCACTGAGCCACCCAGTCATCCTTTAAGATGCTTTTTAAAAAAAATATTTCAAATGCAAAGGCAGTGCCATCTTTTCTTTTTTATTTGAAGTACCAAAAGAGATGGTCTATAGTAGTTCTTCCCTCTGAAACTGCTATTTTTCTAAGATTAACCTTAAAAAAATGCAGCTTTGTTCACACCCGAGACCCCCTGAGAATAAACAAAATCCACATTTCGTTTTCAGGCAGAAGCCTGTCAATCCAAGAAACAAACAGAGCCGTGTTTCAGGGGCTTCTCCTGCCATCTGGTCTCTGCAGCAGTCAGTCTCACAGAGGATTAGTCACTGTAGCTCAATTTAAAATTTAGAATTTTATTATATTTCAGAAGAAAATCTAGTAAAGTTTAAAAGCAATTATGCATGGTTTATAAATGACATAAAAAATATCATTATGAGTTCAGAGCAACAGATCCATGGCAATATTCTTGAAGCCTTAAGCTGATGGGAATAGAAAGTTCTACTTTTCTTCTCCTTTGCAAAAACAATTGTAATGGAGGATGTTGGACTTGGGGTGAGCACATAAAGCCCGTGCGCTGTCTGAAGGTGACCCCTGATTCCGACCAGGCGCTCCCAGAGATCTGAGTAAATGCTTCAGGAGTGATGGCCCACTTTGGATCTTGTCCCAGAAAATAGCTTCAGATTCTTTCCTGCTAGTCGTGTATGAGTTTCTATTATTAATACATGTGCTCCCAAGGAAGCCAGACAGATTGCCAGTATGTATCACTCGTCATCTTTTCCAAGTCGTCTTCCAGTTTTCTAGGGTGAAGCATGCCTCTTTGAGTTCCCAGGTAGATTCCTTTTAACTGTATGGACACACCATTAGCATTCTCAGTAATTTCTTCTGCCTTTATTTGATTGAGGTAAGAAGGGAATTTGTTTACTTAAAGCTCAACGACGAGTCAAAATTCAGCTTTCTGTGCTTGTATGTCTCTTCTCAGCTTCGGTCCTGTAAAGCACGGGATAATTTCTTCACAAGAGAACATGGAAGGGATATCATTTCTCCGTTTTGTTGTTGTTGTTTTTTTTGTCTATTTATATTTTTCATTTTTTTGCATATTCATTTATATGCCTAGAGGCATTTTTTTTGTGCTCCATTTTAATGCAGACTTGGAAAGGCACTTTAAATTACAGTTAGATCCAAATATAAATTATAATTCCTCCATCTATAGTGCTACCCGTGAACATACCTGAGTTTGAAGCCAGATGAGTAGTTATCTCTTAAGCATGACTAAATTCGGACAGACAAAACTGGGCCCTCACTTGTTCTATTTCCTAACAGCTGGATACTTACCTTTAACAGTAATCATACAATATTTCCCTATTTTGAAATCTGAATATGTGAAAAATTCTGGAATTCAGGGACATTCAGTATTGAAAAATGACTCACTCAACAAAGTGCACCGAGGCCGTGTAGCTTAATAAACATGTGAGTGTAATTATGGGTATCCATGATGTGCTCATATCTATTATATAAGAGATAATTAATGTACGCAGCAAATAGGGATACACAGATCACAAATTAGAAGCCAAGTGATGCTTATATGAACCGCCAGTTAATTTTCTCTTGGATTTGATGAATCTTTAGTCAAACGTGATTGGGAAAATGCTCTGTCTTCATCACGCGAATCAAGTTCTTAATCATGGGGATATTTCAGAATCGTCTTCTTTGTTCCACACTGTCCCGATTCCATAGCAGTTTTGCTGGGCTGATGACTTCCTCCTGAAACTTACTCCACAAATTAATTTCAGAAAATTCTCACCCTCTGTGACGACTCAAAGTTCATACTTTTTCATCTTCCTTGACGTTGTTTGTAAGAATATTAGTTTTCGTATAATCAGTGCTTCCTAGGGAAAAGGGGAGATCTCGTTTTTCTTGGGCATGACTTTTCCTGCTATTTTGCCTCTTATATTTCTGTATCTCTGAGCTGTGTTTGCAGTGATTAAAGTAGATCTTTTTGTCAGTATAATTGTCTTGTTTTCTAGGTGTTAAGTTAGTATAATTGGAAAGGTCTCTCTTTGATTCTGTAATACTTCCCGTCATGCCGCTCAGCACGGCCCCTCCCCGTCTGCCACGGTTCTGAATATGACTGATTCACTCTTCTCCTGTCTTCCTCATGTAAGCAACATCACAACACAGAAAGACTACAGTAGAAGAAAGGAGGCTTATGAGAGAGTTAATGAATAGGAATTATCCTAATGAGATAAAATTCAGCGTAGATTTTGGGGGCTATTTTTATTTTCCCCCCTCTTAATTTTCTAAATATAGGCCAAAGCTAATTTTCATTTTAATAGAATTTTGCAATCATTTCAGAGTCTACCTATAAAATAGAAGCTATTTTGAAGGAAAGCATATGTATTCGTCTCCCACCCCGTTTGTGATTTTACTTTCCCCAATCTCATTTACCCTGGGTCATCGGTGGTCTGGAAGCAGGTGATCTTCCATAGTTGAAGGGTCAGGAGCGGCCTCCCGCCACGTCACTGTGCCCATGGGGTTTGTCACCTCCCATCATCCCCAGAGGGACGAGTACAGTTGGGAGAGCCCACAGTGACGGTCATCACCCCATATTGTCACAGTTGCTGTGGGTCGGTCTTAGCTACTGTTGCTGACCCCTCACTGTGCCTAAATTAAGCTCTCTGGGAGGTGTGCGTGTTCCCAGAAAGCTTAGCGTATACAGCAGCCAGTGGTTGCAGGCGTCCACAGGGGTCTTGGGGCGATCGCCCCGTGGGTGGGAGCAGCTCCTGTAATTCCTCAGTGTTGTGCCATGACACAACAAAACCTTGTGCATTAAGAGATCCGCTGAGGGGAGGAGCAGTAGCTATCGGTCCAGTGCCTTGAGCGTCACGGCGTTCCTGGTGACTGTTTCTGGACAACCTCCAAAAAGAACTGAGGGTACTTTTTTCTTTTTCTATTTTGATCGACTCAGATTCTCAAAGAAGAATAATTTTTGAGCTCAGGGAATGATCAAGTGATTACCCTCCAAAAACACACTCCAAATGGTTACTCTGAGGAAGTTTGTTTATAAAACAGTAACACTTTGGTTTGTGCCAAAAAGAACTGTAATTTAAAATAATAATAATAATAATAATAATACATAACTGGCAGGCAACCATTCCCCTCCTCCCTGAATCTTCATAAAGGGAAAGGTTTTTGTATGATGACTGGAGTCCTTAGAAAAATCTCTGCTGGAAAATTCTAAACAAATGTCTGATGTTTAATCAGCTTTGCTCTCGAGGTGCTGAGAAGCGGAATGAGCACAGGTGCCTTGTTTGAGAGCTGACGGGGGGATTTGGGAAGAACCAGTGTTCACTAGGAACACATGCCAGGTGTTAACCAAAGTTTCTTTAATGAAGATGGCCCCACCAACAGTCCCGGGAAGAATTTAGTTCATTGATTGCAAGCTCTGGTGCCTTGGGAAACACGGAGGGGGGGAAATGTTGAAAATGCTCTCACACTGATTTTTAAACGAACATTTTTAACGAGGTCTAATTTTCACCTTTAGCAGTTCACATGGTGAGACTCCAACCCTGTGCTTTTTAAGTTAGATAATTTCCCATAAATTATCACCTAATTAAATTCAATTCATCCCGGTTGTGTGTTTTAGGATCTGTTCTACAAATTGACCTATTCATTTTAAAATTAGAGACTCCCTGCCCTACGCTCTTTTATATTCTGCACATCTCCCTGCTTCTTGTTTGTCTCTTCAACAATGCACGGAGCTGTGTCTTACTAATGAAGGTGCTATTCTGTAGCCTAGGAAGGTTTTCTACACTGTGTTGTTAGCCACGGAGGAAGGGCGCAGAGATAATCTGCCTTCACTTTGTAGCAATACTGAGGATAACACATTGGGCAAGGCACAGACCTGACCCCTGATTAGTCTTGCTAAACTTACTCTTCTAAATTAGAGCCTTGCACCTGGTGGGAACCTCCACTAAGTCCCCTGACTCTGTATGGTGCTCAACAGATCTGAGCGTGGCCCCCACTTACAATGGCAACCCCCCCACCCCCGCTTTTATGCCAGGGTACTTCTTTTCTTTCTCAGGTTTCCTTCTCAGGTTTTCCAAGTGTGGTACAGACTGGCTGTCATGAACTTGGTGGTAACAGAGTTGGCTGGAAATAGCACAGAATAGGAGGTGGGATCATTCCGGTGGAATTCTCCCCCCAAATAACCCTTTAATATTGATGCCAAGTGTATCCCCCACGATGTCAGGCCCACTGGCTACAGCAAAATCAAATTTCTTAGAAATAAAATATTTGGGGGACGCCTCGTTGGCTCATTCGGTTCAGCATCTGACTCTTGGTTTCACCTCAGGTCATGATCTCAGGGTCCTGGGATTGAGCCCCGTGTCAGGCTCTCTGCTCAGCAGGGAGTCTGCTTGAGGTTCTCTCTCTCCCTCTGCTTCTGCTCTTCCCCTCCAGCCCACGGCTTTCTCTCCCTCTCAAAATAAATAAATACATAAATCTTTAAAAAAAAAAAAAAAAGAAAATATTTTGGTGCTGGAGTTACAGGGCACAGTCCTTTCCCTGAAGAATGTAATATTCTGCATATTTTCTTTTTACTTTCCTGTGAGACTTTCAACGAAATAATGAAGCACCTTTGAGTATCTTCAGGTCTTATTTCCTGTATCTAACCAGCCCCGCTTAGCTTTAAAATGTGCTAAACAGAGAATACATTGTTCCCACATTAGATTTATTTAAATTCTTCTACAATGTGTTCAGCACAAATCTGTGTCCAAAGCAGTGAGCTGTGAGCCCAGGATACTTTTCTAGTTTATAAGACTTCTAGTTTACAAGTCCTAAACATGTGTTTGAACAACTTGTTGCAATTGTCTATTTACACTCTTCTTTCAAATGACAGAGTATGACTCTGTATAACTTCTTTGTTAGTCTGTCCCATTGAAGGTTTGGCATTTCAGATCCCGTTGTCCCATCTTTGCCTCACCCGTGACCACTTAGTCTTGGTCAACCCACTGGCACCCCCATCCCCTTGCAAGAAAATTGGGTGAGGTGTCATGTCCCTTGGACCTGAATGGAATCTTGCGTGTCACATGGTGTAGCCCCCTTAAGTATCAGTTTAAGAAACAGAAGCCAAAAGGATGACATGGTGGGTCAAGTGCTGCTGTGTGTGTCATGCGGGAGAGCCACTGGGACCAGAGCTTGGCAAAGTTGGACTCAAGACTCTTACACACACCAGCCTCCATTCCTCTGGCTTGCAACACATCCTTTTAACTTCTCAGGGCTGGTTTCATTGCCTGTTCAAGGAACAACACAATTTAATTTAAAAGAAAAAAAAACCAGAAGGAGAGCAATGATATTCACTACCTCCTCGTTGGTTTCATAAACTTGTACTGGCGTTGGACTTACAGAATTGGATTCTTACCAACTGCATTGCTCCCTCCCCCGGATTAAGTGGTCTCACTGTGGTGGGTTAGCAGAAGTGGGGCTCCTTGGTTTACATATCATTCAGGTGTAGTCCTGGCAAACGTGGTTTCTGTGATACACTGTATAATTATGGCACATCCATTTTGCAAATGATATTTTGTAATATATGCCTTTGCACGTTAGGAACTTTCTGACTCCAGTGACCATTCTTTGCTTCTGTGACTTTCAGTCATGCTGCTGGCTCCCAGACGTCTTATGGGGACGGTGGGGCAAATGCGTGTGTCAGTCCTGTCCCACGGCATTTGTGCGGTGGCACAGTCTGTAATGGGATCATCGTTTGCTCCCGTGGACCAAGTATTCAATCATATTTAACCGCTCAGCCTCTGGGCTTTGCCTTTTATATTGTCATAGGTAATGCCGTGATCTGGGGATAAATAAAAGTATTGCCATTATCCGTGATTCCATTCCCCCTTAAACATTGTGTTACATGACAGAGGGTTACCACAGGTATCTGTCGGGACCAGGAACGACTCTGTTCCATGACACAGAGGAAGCTAGATGGGGGGTGGGGGACACCCAGGTGCTCTGTGTCCAAGTCAGTGAGACAGGTAGCCTCTTGCCCTAGGGTCACTGGGCACCAGAAAGGATGACTTGGGGGAGGTTCCAAGGTCAAAGATGGGAAAGTGAGCCCGAGACAGGTCATCAGCCAGGGAGGTAAGATGAAACCTTGAGCTTGAGGTGTAGAGTCCCAAAGAGGAGGTGGAAGAAGCAGGTCAGTTGGGAAGAACAGGGAAGATGATGGAACCTGTGAGGTGGTCAGCCGGGTGGGCAGCTCTCCCTCGGCAGCAGGAGAATCCCCTGGACCGCTCGCTTGAAACAAGCAGCACTCTTCTCCACTCCCAGTTCTGCTGCCTCAGTGGGGCCCAGTCATCTGCATTCCTGACAAGCTCTGCAGTGATGTTAGTGAGTCTGACCTGGGAGACACACCTGGAGAACTGCGGTTCCAAGTGAATCCCAGAGATGAGTGCTGGGGCCTGAGGCGCTGTTCCTCAAGCTCCTTGGATGCTTGGTTGGATGAGCTGAGTTTGTTTAAAGGGTTGGGGACAGAATAGACAAATACAACATTTGGCTTTGTTTTTTTCCTTTTCATTTTAATTGGCTTTAAAGAAAAGATCAAATGCATAACTCAGAGTTTATGAGGATGTAAACTTCCTTCTAACTAGAATGTGAAATAAGAACTTACATTCTCGCCATATAAACGTATGTGGGTTATGCTGCTGAGCCAAGTAGGTCCATCAGAGAAAGACAGTTATCAAACGATTTCATTCCTATGTGGAATTTAGGAAACAAAAGAGAGGATCGTAGGGGAAGGGAAGGAAAACTGGGAAGAAATCAGAGAGGGAGACAAGCCATAAGAGACTCTTAACTCTAGGAAACAAACTGAGGGTTGCTGGAGGGGAGGCGGGGGGTGGGGCCACTGGGGGGCGGGCATGACAGGGGCCCGCGATGTGACGAGCCCTGGGTGCCCTAGGCAGCTGATGAACCACTGACCTCCACGTCTGAAGCTAATAATACACCCTGCGTTAATTAGCTGAATTTAAATTTTTAAAAGGGAAAAAAAGAAATGATTCTCTATGAACAATGATGTATTTCATAGTTCTGTAGTTTAGCAACTAGGACAACACTCTGGTTACAGGCGCGTGCTCCGAGGACGGACTGTCTCGGGCCAGACCACGATCCCGCCACCAGCTCTGTGTCGTGAGGTCCCAGGACCCTTGGATTCGCTGAGCTTCCTGTGTTCTGTGTCCACGTCTGTGGAGGGCACGGACCTCTGCCTGGCTGTCAGCAGTGTGTCAGTTACCTGTAAAGCCCACAGGTGCCCCCACCTGCCCCGGGTCCTACCGCAGCCCGTTTGGACTCTGCTCCAGATCCGGTTGTTTCCAGACGTCTTCGCAGGACCCCATACACACGCCTTGTGTTCAGCCCAGCCCCGTAGCTCTCCCTGGTCCGAGCAACCACGGCCCTGGCCTCAGCGCTTCCCCTCGCCGCGCGTGGCTTACGGAGGTGTGCAAGGTGCGCGTCGGCTTTGCTTCTCAGGACCAAGACACAGGGACTGTTCTCTAAGTATCCTGAAACTGGAGCCGAACGTCACCTAGCGCCTGGAATGTTAAAAGCGCCCAAACACTGATGACGACCCCCAAGAGACCAGACGGAAGACGTGCCGCTCGGACTCCTTATTCGATAAATGAGCAACGTGAACACCTCAGATGCGTGTTTTTAAATGCAATCGCTATATCTTTAGGGTTACAGGTACCTTCTATTCACGGCAAATGGTTATCTAGTTGTTATTTACATTGATACAAAGTTTTATTTTACAATAGATTTGCTTTTGATTAAAAATACTCACTTAGAGGGGCACCTGGATGGCTCAGTCAGTTAAGCGTCCAACTCTTGATTTCCGCTCCTGATTTCTTGATCTCAGGGCATGAGATCAAGCCCCATATCAGGTTCCACTCAGCGGGGGTCTCCTGGGGATTCTCTCCCTCCCTTTCCCTCTGTCCCTCCCACCCACTTGTGCGTGCACGCTCTCTCTCTCTAAAAAAAAATTAATTTAGAGAAATATTAAGCAAATAATAGTACTCAAGGTAAGGAAATAGGGCAGCAATTGTAAAGGTAAGAACTCCGGTGATAGAAGGGTCTAAAACACTGCACAACATTATGTTTTATAGTCTGTACCTAATAAATGATTGTTGATTGACTGGCTGATGGTTCACTTCTCTCTTCCTGGCAAACAGCCCTCCCTCATTTCCTGTAAGCCCTTTATGACAGAGCAGGCAGACAGGTCATTCTCATGGCTCCGTTTCAGCATAAGGTCCAGGAAGAGAGGAGGGAAGGGTCAGCCGGGAGACATGTTCGCTGGCACCTGGGAGGCTGAAGGAGTCGGCAGAGCCAGAGGTGTTCCTCCTGTCCTGGTTTCCAGAGACCAGCTCCCATCAGCCCCCTGTGCTCCTCAAGCACTCTCTCTCCCACGCAGAGTTGAACTGGGCAAGTGCAACATGTTGAACACTGCACAAGTTAAAAACTCCATAATACAAACATATGGTGATTCCTGTGTGTGCAAGAACATTCGTGAAAAGGAGAGAGGCTTCTGAGTGTCACGTGCTTCTTCCCTCTTCCTTCCATAGTTATTTGGGAAGCTTTGCCAGGCACCCTGGGCAGCCCCCACCTTCCCGTGGTTTCCACCAGCAATTTAAGCCTCCCTGACCAGGCTCACTGAATTACAGGGCCTCAGAGAAAACGCTCTGCGGGAGAACGCAAGTAGACGGAGGCAGGAGGCCCACTAATGGCAGGGTCTGAACAGCCAAAGTCTAGAATGCAAAGAGCTCTGGATACTGGGGAAGATGTAAAGACAGACCTACAGAGGGAGGTCAAAGTCCACAGGCGAAGGGCACAGCCCCTGCGAGACTACACTTCAGACACCAGATGAACATGGGGGTACCTGTCAGCCCACACTTCTTACCAGCTGGCTGCAGATTCAGGACCCCATAAACCCATAGGGTTTGATCATTTGCGAGAACGACGTGCAGAACTCAAGAAAGCGCTTGTCGTCACAATCACAGTTTTACTATTAAGTTTCACGGTGCAGACTACAAATCGGGACCGGCCAGATGAAGAGACACGTGGGATGAGGTCTGGGAAGGTCCCAAGCAGGAAGCTTTCATGATGTCCCCAGGACGCATCACCTCCTAGCCCCTCTGTGTGTACACCGCCCGGGAGGTTGACCCAAGCCTCTGGGACCAGAGACCCTCTCGAGCTTTCGTTCTGCAGGTGTGATGGGTAGGATCACTGACAGTGTGACGGGTCTCAGTCCCCTGCGCCTGTTCCCTCCAGGGAGGGTGGGAGGTCAGGCCAACGTCAGGGCTCCAAGCCCTAACCCTCTAACCACAGGGCTGGTCTTACGGCACAGCCAGCCACCGTCCTGAAACTGTTTAGGGGCCCACGGTTGGCTAATGACCTCATTTGTGTAAACTCTGGTGTGGTTCCCAGGGTCCACCATGAATAACAAAGACCCTTCTGTCACCTGGGAAATTCTAACAGGTTACGAGTTCCCTCTCGGGAACCCTGGATGAGGACCAGACAAGTTCTTTATGATAAAACAGAAACTAGAATAAGGATCAGGCCTTTAAGGGCTCCTGGGTGGCTCAGTCGGTGAAGCGTCTGCCTTCGGCTCAGGATGTGATCCCAGGGTCCTGGGATTGAACTCCGCATGGGACTCCCTGCTCCGCAGGGAGTCTGCTTCTCCCTCTCCCCCTCCTTTTGCTCATGCTCACTCTCTTTCTCAAATAAATAAATAAAATCTTAAAAAAAAAATCAGGCCTTTAAGTCACCAAAAACTAAGGTAAAGAAATAATTACTTTTATGATGGAGACACCACTGGAAAGTGTTGTTTGGATTACAAATGGGGGGTCACTAAGCCCCGTGAAATTCTTTTCTGTGTTTCGCTCTCTTGTCCGTTCGTGCGACAATATTTATTGAGTCCGACCTGCGCTTCTCACTGAAGCTATGTCGTCGCACCACCAGCGTATAGGGAAAAAGAAAAAAAATTGTTTAATGATATGGAAGGAAGCACTATTTGAAATCATTTACTTATTTTCCTATTGATCTAAACGAACCCGAGTTCTGAGATAATTGTTCATTTTTCTTGTCCCAAATTACGCCAGAGGCGCTCTCAAAGTACAAAATATCTCATGTGGGGCTGCGGGAGCCTGGGAGGCAGGGGTCCGAGAAGGAGTGTGGGCGTCACTTGTTTCACCCGAGGGCTGCCGTCTGGCCTTCTGCTCTTCCACAAAACCAAGACGTGCTTTAAGTTGTGATGTTTTTAAACTGTCTTTGTTTGCTTCCCTGTAATTGGAGCAACATACTAATTTCTACCAGTTGTGACTACTAACAGAGAGCAATCACCTCACAGACTTGTACCGGAGAGACGAGACCATCCAGGTGACGGGAAACGGCCACGTGCAGAGTCCTCGCTTCCCCAGCAGCTACCCCAGGAACCTGCTGCTGACGTGGCGGCTCCGGTCGCGGGACAAGACGAGGATACAGCTCGCCTTCGACCAGCAGTTTGGGCTGGAGGAAGCCGAAAATGAGATCTGCAGGTGAGTGGGGAGGAATCCCTCTCAGGGGCACACTTCCAAGGTGAGGGTGAGGCGGGTTCAAGGCGTCCCACCAGACTTCCCTCGGGGACCCCGGGGACCTACCCGAGGTGTGTCATCCCCCTTCCTTTCCGAAGAGCCTTTGGGTCCATCCTGGCAGACGGAACACATGGGAGCGCGGACCGCCTGCGCAAAGGGCCTGCTTACCCGGGGCCTCGCAGAGAAACACGGGCCCGCGACTGCCCGTGAAGGCCGCGCCCCAAGCCGCCTTTGTGAGCAGGTAGACGCATCGGGTGTCCACGACACCCTCTTCCCAGGGTGGCTCTGGGACCCACCTTCCATGGGCTTACGGAGGACCTCAGCCAGGCTGCTGTAACCGATGCATGGCCTGATCGCCCCCTGCCTGGGAGAGGGTGACGGCGAGGACTGTCAGGGCCCTACCCTGAAATCACAGGCCTCAGACCTGGGTGAGGAAGAACCGGGAGCCTCAGGGCCTGGGAGCAACTCAGACAGGCCGTCTCCTATCCTTTCTGGGCCCGTGGTCGACGAAGACCGTGCTTCATAGTGTCCCTTCCGAGCGTAGTTCTCAGAGAGAGCCCGGGCCGCTGCTTGAGTTGGCCACTCCAGCGTCACAGTCGTTTAATGCGCGGGGGAGGCCAGGAAGGGTTTTGTCTCCCTCCCGCACCTCACCCCACGCACTCCTTCTCCATCGCCGATGCACCGCTGAAGAAGTCCTTCTTGCAGCAGCTTTATTTCCCTCCGACGCATGAAGAGAGGCTGCCTCGAATTTGACTGTCCTTTGTTGCATGTTTATGAGGCTGACAGCTTTTGTCATGTGGCTGCGGTTTTTTTCAAGAATAGCAGCAGTGACGATTCCTTTCTAAGACCACAGAGGGTAATGTAAGCCGAAAGCAGAGACAAATACAGGCCGAAGAGCCGGTTAATATTTATTTACAGAGAGAATGCTCTCCAGCAGATCTCGGGTCTGTGCAACCTGGAAAGGAGAACTCATTTTCTGGGCTGGAAAAAGAGATGGTGGGAGACTTTTTTTTTTTTTTTTTTTTTTTTTTTTTTGGAGATTGTAGAGGGTGGTGATGACCGGACAGGAAGGCGGGTCTCGGCAGCGGAGCTGGGATTTTGACCCTGGCCTTGAAAACAGACGAAACCAGGGTGGTTTCCTTCACCAAAGTCAGGTTGTTTCTCCAAATTTATGGAGGCAGGTAGAGGAATAGGGGTGGAAAGGGGAAAGGAAGACAGGAGAGAGACAGGTCAGAGCCTCAGACCTTTCCAAAGAATTGACTTCATCCACAGTAAAAATCACACTGCTGTTGTTTTCAAAAAAAAAAAGGAAAGTGACCTATGGTGTTATTAACAAAGTTTCAAGTAAACTCATGCATTGTGCAGTAGCTATGATTTACACATATTGTATATAAGATGAAATGCAGTTGATTTCCTGCCATCTGTTCCAAAGCCTCCTTGATGTTTACACTGTAATATTTTATTGCTTGAATAATGATTCTTTGTGAGTGCTTTTCATCCTCCAAGCACCATATAAACATTAAGTAATTAATTTACACAGCACCCAGGAGATATCCAGCCAGGATATTTGTATAAACCTCTTATTTGGCTCATAAGGAAACTGAGGCAAATCACTTAAGGACCTCGCAAGTCACTTCAATGAAAGGTAGTCACGATGCCGATACCGGATAAGTGGGATGGGTGACAAGTTGGGAAAGTGGGTGATAAGTTCCCCCGCTCCTGCGATCACCCTGCCGGGTCCAGGATTTTCTTCACATTCACCTGTGATGTTTCTCACGCTGATTCCTTTTGGCAGTCGGAACGGAAAACCCACAGTGTGTTGAGACGGCGGCCGCTGCCCACCCTGAGTGCCTGTCCTCTGCCTTGTGACGTTAGCAGCCCATGCCATCTGGGGGGAGGTAGAGACAGATGCCCAGAACTGAAAGTCAGGTAGTTCAGCTCACCAAGTAGACTGTCCCAAGATTTGGGGTGTCTGAAAATCAGGGAGATGATCTCTAGAAGATGTACACTCTGTCCCTGAAGACATTCTACTATGTGATGGAAAGGTTATATGGAACATTCAGAGAGGGACTGTCTCCGTTCTTAACCTTGGCATTCGGTGAAACTCTGCCCAGTATCAGAGCTGAAACTGATCTTCTGCTCATTCAGACACTGGTTTAACCAGCCCAGCTAGTTCCAGTAATGGCTGGGACAGCTCCCTCCCCGAAGTCTTAATGCTTTTTGCTATGATAACTGTCCTGTTTTTGATATGATCCTTCCAAAAGACAGCTTCCAAAAAGAGGAAATAGGGGTTTATTTTATTTCACCAGGTCTCTTCTATAATGGGATGATATGATGTAATGCTGATTCTATATGCTTGATAGATACAGGTCATTTCTTAAGGAAGCCCTGAATGTGGTGAATTAATCCAAAGTGGGAATTTGTTTGAAAACATTATGGATAAGGAAGATGTGGTCCATATACACTATGGAGTATTATGCCTCCATCAGAAAGGATGAATACCCGACTTTTGTAGCAACATGGATGGGACTGGAAGAGATGATGCTGAGTGAAATAAGTCAAGCAGAGAGAGTCAATTATCATATGGTTTCACTTATTTGCAGAGCATAACAAATAACACGGAGGACATGGGGAGATGGAGAGGAGAAGGGAGTTGAGGGAAATTGGGGGGGAGATGAACCATGAGAGACTATGGACTCTGAAA
>PISX010023736.1:0-29310 GCA_004024625.1 Mellivora capensis
TCATCAACAGACAAATGGATAAAGAAGATGTGGCATATATATTCAATGGAATATTATTCAGTTATTCAGTAGTAGGATTGCTGGATCATATAGTCATTCTATTTTTAATTTTCTAAGGACTCTCTATATTGTTTTCCATAGCAGCTAAGCCAGTTTCCATCCCCACTAACAGGGCAAGAGGATTCCCTTCTCTCCACATCCTCAACAACACTTAATATTTCTTGTCTTTTTGATAATAGTCACTGAGCTGATCATACGCTTTTTATCTTTCACTTTGTTAATGTGTTGTATCACAATGATTGATTGATTTGCAGATATTGAACCATCCTTGCATCCCTGGGACAAATCCCACCTGGTCATGATGTATGATCCTTTTAAGATATCATTGAATTTGGTTTGGCAACATTTCGTTGAGTATTTTTGCATCTTTGCTCATCAGGTGTTTTGACCCATAATTTTTTTGGTGTTATCCTTGTCTGGTTTTGGTTTTAGGGTAATGGTGGTCTTGTAAAATGAGTTTGGAAGCACTACCTCCTCTTTGATTGGAAGAGTTTGAGAAGGATAGGTATTAAATCTTCCTTGAATGTCTCATAGAATCCACCAGTGAAGTCATTTGGTCCCGGACTGTAGTTTGTTAGGAGGTTTTTGATGACTGATTCAATCTCCTCATTAGTAATTTGTCTACTCATATTTTCTATGTCTTCATGATTCAGTCTTGGAAAATTGTAAGTTTATAGGAATTTATCCATTTCTTCTAGGTTGTTCAGTGTTGTCATATAATTGTTCATAGTAGTCTCTTATGATTCTTTGCATTTCTGGGGAATCAGCTGTAACTTCTTTCATTTCTGATTCTATTTATTTGAGCACTCTTTTTTCTTGGTGAGTCCAGCTAAAGATCTGTCAATTTTGTTTATCTTTTTGAAGAACTAGGTCTAGTTTCATTGAACTTTTGGACTGTCTTTTTAGTTCTTTTGTTTATTTCCACTCTGATCTTTATTATTTACTTCCTTCTACTAATATTGGGATTCATTTGTTCTTCTTTTTCTAGAGCCTTTACATGTAAAGTTAAATAGTTTATTTGGGATTTCTCTCATTTCTTATGCTAGGCTTCCTTCTTTCTTACAACTGCTTCTGTCATATTGATATTGATATTGATATGTCATATTTCTTCTATCATTTGCCTCTAGGTACTTTTTGGATTTTTATCTATAACCCAGCAGTATTCTCAGTAACATGTTGCTTAATCTCTACATATTTGCAGTTTTTCATTTTCTTTTTATAATTGACTTCTCGTTTCATACAATTATTGTTGGAAAAGACGCTTGACATGATTTCAAATTTCTTGAGCTTTTTGGGATTTGTTTGGTGGCCTAACATGTGATCTCTTCTGGAGAATGTTCCATGCACATTTGAGAAGAATGTGTATTCTGCTGCTTTTGGATGGAATGTTCTGTATGTAACTACTAAGTCCATCTGGTCTAATGTGTCATTTAAGGCTATTTTCTTATTGATTTTCTGTTCTGGACAACCTATCCAATGTTATAAATGGGGTATTTAAGTCCCTTACTATTATTATATCACAGTCACTTTCTCCCTTTAGGTCTGTTAACATTTGATTTATTTATTTTAGTGCTTCTATGTTGGATGCATTTATATTTATAAATGTTATATCCTCTTGCTGGATTGACGCCTTTAGCATTATGTAATGTTTATCTTTGTCTTTTATTATATCTTTCTTTTAAAGTTTATTTTTTCTAATACAAGTATAGCTACACCAGCTTTCTTTTTGTTTCCATTTGCATGACACACCTTTTCCCACCCCATTCATTTTCAATGTCCATGTGTCCTTACATCTCAGATGAGTCTCTTGTAGGGTGTATACAGATGTGTCTTGTCCTTTTATCCATTCAGTCACTCTGTCTTTTGATTGAAGAATTTAGTCCATTTACATTTAAAGTAATTATTGATAGGTATGCATTTTTTGCCATCTTGTTAATTGTTTTCTGGATGCTTTTGTAATTTCTCTCTGTTCCTTTCTCCTCTTTCACTCTTCCTTTGTGGTTTGATGATTTTCTTTATTACATTTACATTCCTTTCTCATTTTCTTTTGTGTATTTACTATAAGTTTTTACTTTGTTGTTACCATGAGGTTCACATACATTATCTTATGCATACAATAGCCTCTTTTAAGTTAATAACAACTTAAATATGAACATATTCTAAAACTACATTTTTCTGCCCCAATTTTATGTTTTTGATGTCACCTTTTACATCTTTTTATTTTATGTATCCCTCAACTAATTATTATGGCTTCAGTTAATTTTAGTACTTTTGTCTTTTCACTATCATAGTAGCTTTATAAGTGATTAATCCACTACCTTTATAATATGTTTACCTTTTCCAGAGAGATTTTTACTTTTTTCTGTTTTCTTGCCAATTCATTTCAGCTTAAACAAGTCCCTCTAATATTTGTTTTAAGGCTGGTTTAGTAGTGTTGAACTCCTTTAGCTTTTGCTGGCCTAGAAAACTCTAACTCGCCTTTGATTCTGAATGATAACCTGCAAAGTTTCTGCTCAGAAATCTGCTGAGAGTCTTATGGGGTTTCCATTGTACATAACAATTTGTTTTTCTCTCCCTATTTTTAAGAATCTTTAACTTCAGACATTTTAATTATAATGTGTCTTGGTGTGGGTCTCTTTGGGCTCATCTTCTTTGGAACACCCTGGACTTCCTGGACTTGGATATCTGTTTCTTTCCCTAGGTTAAGGAAGTTTTCAGCAATTATTTCTTCAAATAATTTTTCTGCTTCTCTCTCTCTTCTCACAAATGTTATTCTGCTTGGTGATGTCCCATAGTTCTCTGAAGTTATATTCATTTAAAAAAAAATCTTCTTTTTTCTTTTTGCTGCTTTGTCTGGATGAATTCCATTGCTTTGTCTTCCACTTCACTGATCTGTTCTTCTACTTCATCCAGTCTGCTGCTGAGCTCCTGTAGTGTATTTTTCAGCTCATTACTGTATTCTTCAGCTCTGTGACTTCTGTTCAGCAGTTTCTTATGTCTTCCATCTTTTTATTGAGGTTTTCACTGTATTAATCTATTCTCCTAAATTCAGTGAGCATCTTTAGGACCATTACCTTGAATTCCTTTTCAAGTAGATTACTTATCTTCTTACCATTAAGTTCTTTTTCTGAGGTCTTGTCTTGTTCTTTAACTGGGAACATATTTCTGTTTCTTCATATTGCTTAACTCTCTTTGTTTTGTTTGTAACAGGTAAAACAGGCACCTCCTTCTCTCTTGAAAGAGTGACCCTGTGTAGGTCATGAACATTCTCATTAGACCTTCCCCTAGTTCTTAATTTCTCTCTAACCTCTGTTATTGTCTAAACTTATTCCTGATACATCCCCATTGTTGAGGATGTGCCAAAACTTGTTCATGTTCCAAGGGAAGGAATCTCATTTAGCTTCTAGTTTCAGGCTGATTGGAAACCAGACCCTCAGGCAGCAGCTTTTAATACAGGCAAATATATCCAGTCCTGCGAGGCCATAATCATAATCCCTCCTGGCCTATATACCAGGAGATCTAGAGGTGTCTGCTGAGTGATAGTTGTAAAAATCAGCACTCTAGATGAGTGTATAAGCTCCTTTCTGGGAGGTCTTGCCGAGCTGTAGCAAGGCCAAGGCAGTGAGAGAGGATGGTGTCTTTGTTTACGTTCTCTGGGAGTGCCTCCTAAGCCTGTAGATGTGTGGGAAACCTAATGCCTGTCCCTTAGGCATAAGCCCCAGGCTAAGTAAATATGTTTTTTTCACAGGAAGACTGGGGCTGTATTTCAGTCTGCTGTCTGTCTGGTGTCCTGGGGGTGGTGGACTGTCCGGAACTGTCTTTACAATTGTTACTTTCCCAGGAGAGCTCAGGAATGCCAGCCTTCTTGGTCACCAGGGCCAGGTGATCCAGGGCCATCCCCTGTGTGGACTGCATACACATGCTAGCTTTAGCTGGGGAGCAGGAGAGTGTAGAAGGTGGGGCACATTCACTGGCTTCAGAAAGGTGGTAGGAAAATAAATGCCTTGATTCCATGCACACCCCTGGGCTTTAGGAATGCAGTGAGAGAGAGTCTGGTCTGTAAGAGGAGACAGGGAGGATGCTACCACCACTGCTTCCACTTGTCAGCTGGAACCAGGGAGTAGGGGAAGTCATAACTGTCCTAGCTAAAAGACTTCAGCTAGCCAACAGGAGATTGCAGCAACTCTTTGTACTAACCTGCCCCAGCCATGGAGCAGAGAAGTATCACAACTCCTTGTGTTTTCTGGCTTCAGAAAGATGGTAGGATAGTGCCACAACCACTTGCCCAAGTTTATCTCAGCAAGGTGGTAAGAGGGTGCCAGTTTCAAGCTTGCCAGCCCCTCCATCTCTAGGGAGAGTTTCAACCATTCCCTGACTCTCCAGCAGATACTTTTAGATTAGCAAATGACTTTTCCTTTACAAACAGTCTTAGGTACTCCTCAATTTTCTATTTTTTGCTGGGTTCTTGGGCAAGTAAGACTACTTGGTTTCCTACAGCTTTGGACATCAGTCCCATTGGTTTTGTAAGCCAGATGTTTTAGGGGCTCATCTGTCTGGTGAAGATCCCAGGGGTTGGAGATGTGGGGCATCCACCCCTTGCTCTGCTTCTCCAGGAGAGACCCCTGTCCCACCTCTAGATCTCCTGGTCTATGCAATCCCTTCCTATTGCGTGTCTCTGTTCTGGGGGCAGGGTTTTGATGAGAATTGTCTCACCTGTCTTGATGTTGTCTTTTGATCTTTTGTTATGGGGAAACAGCTCATCTTGTTTTCAGATCTCCTTCAGATGGAAATGATCCATGTCTAGCTGTAGATTTGGTGTGTTCATGGGAGGAAATGAATTCAGATTCTCCCTGGGCCACCATCTTGTGGAAATTTCTCAAGCCATTCCATTTAGATAGGATAAAGTTTAAGGGGGAGGTATTTGGCCTATAATAAGCACAATTCTAAATAACCCTGTGTAAGTGAATCCAGTAGCTTTTGCTTCCATAATATGTCTAAAGTATAACACTCTAACATAGATAAAATTTAATTTCAAAGAAATATTTCCCACATTTCAGCTACTGCCTGCCACATTCTTCTGCTCTCTCAAATCAGTTAACGTTATAAGTACCAAGAATATGCCCACTAATTGAGGATGGGTGTTATTTCTCCATGGAAATCACTTTGTTGTCTATCTTTGCTAGACATATCACATATACTACAATGAAGAACAACATTCTTGTCCTTGTTTTCAATGTCCTTGAATGTAAGAGTTGAGAACCTACTGGGTATGTATGTAAAATGTTTAAAGGGCCATAACTCAAATTTGAGAAAGAACAATAAAAGCAAGTGATTTCAGAAGAATTTCCCCAGCAGCAACAGAAACCTGCACCCTACACATACAAGAAAAGCACCCCACATGCTCCTTTCTTAATGCTGCTATAGTGTAGGAGAGTGGCCACATCAGGCCCAGACAAAGGTACATGCCTAGCAGGTCCCAAGCAGGCTGCTGTAGCAGTGAATAAGGAAGCAATTGCTGGGGGGAGGGGGTGCTGGGCATCAGGGAAGCCCAAAGCCAAGCCGGCCCCCACCAGCCTCCCTCTTCACAAGGATGGCTTTTGTCTGGGGGCACAGATAGGTTCCTGCCACCTGTGAGTCAGGCTTGGGGGTGAGAAGCAGCTCTTTATAAGGGAAGTACGCCCAGGTAATGGGGGAGGCCTCTCATCTCATGTAGTTGTTCTCATTGGCGGAGGCAGAATGCTTCTCTGGAAATGGATCACAGCCAGGCCATTCACACCTCACATGTATTGGCCCAGACCCCCTGGTAAGGGAGGAAGAGAGCTGGTTGCATTTGTTAAAGCACCATTTCCTTGTTATGGGTCACATTCCAAGGTTACAAAGCATGGAAGTGGAGGTGAAATAATGAGAGGAATTACTTAAAAATACGTCACACACTTGAGTACTACAATCTGGCAGTCATAGAATTTCAAAGCTGAATGAGCTCTGCACAGTTTTCTAGTTAAATGCTTTCATTTCACAGGTGAGGAAACAAGCCCAGAAAGGTGAAAAGACTTTCACAGGGTCACAGAGCAAATTAGTGTAAGGTCAGCATGAGAACCTCCTTGATCCTATTATTATCTTGCCCAATCATTTGAAAAATCAGTGTGCTTTTACTTTTCACCTGGGAGCCAGACTTCTATGAATAACTGGGTGGAGGCATGTATGTTTAAGACATGGGACTGGAAAATGAGCACACATTCAGGATGCAAAATGAGGGTAGAGGGGCTCCCCTTCACCAAGCAGTCTGGTCTTGGCTGCCA
Organism: Mellivora capensis; assembly: GCA_004024625.1. Taxonomy (NCBI): domain Eukaryota; kingdom Metazoa; phylum Chordata; class Mammalia; order Carnivora; family Mustelidae; genus Mellivora; species Mellivora capensis. The sequence goes on from PISX010023736.1 coordinate 6,360, forward strand.
GTCTGATTACCAGCTGAAAATTTCAGTACATGCCATTTTCATCTTTTAGCACCCAAATGAGCAAGGACTTCAATATGAACAGTTCATGGAAATATGTCTGGAAACATCACTCCTCTCTGAGCTCTGTGGAATTGCGACTGGGAATTCCCAGGGTCCCAAAGTGACTGTTAAAATAACCTTACGACAGAATGTAAGTGTCCACTGCACCGTAATTCTAGCTATCTCCCAAATGGAACGATGTTGAAGCTTTTCATATCTTTAACAGAAATGGGGATGTGGAGCAAAGTTCCCCCTGAAACCTGAGATGGTCGCCTGGGGTATGGTCCTAGTGCCCCCAGGGGGCAGCAGAGACAAACATCTTATTGTGGACCAGCTGTAGACCCAGGACCGCCAATACCGACAGCCCATGCAAGTCAGGATCATGCTCTGTGCACATGTACAGATGGGTTAGAGAGGATAGCTGGACAATGGAACAATAAGCTCTGTGTGATTCTCAGGGGTCTGAGGCTGTTCTTTCAGCCCCTGGATGTCTGCCTGAACACAGCTCTCCAGGACACAATCAGAACCATGTGGGAAGGAAGGATGAGTTCAAGGACAGCAGCAAGAGGAGGAAAAGGGTGCACGTGGACATGGCTGATGAGCACTGTGGTCTGGTAGATTCCATGTGGAAAGGGAAGTTTTCCTGCCTGCTGACCACACGGGCAAAGGTTTTAAGGGCCCCTTCAGCAAGGCTGAGGCACACATGGTAGCAGCTTTGCTTCTAAAATCCTTATGTTATCATAGCAGGACCAGGATGGCCAGAGGGAAGGGTTTGGGCTGCAGAACCTGATGGACCTGAGTTTGAATTCTGCCTTTGCCCCAACCTGTTGAGCAACTTTGGCCAAGATTTAGTTTCTACATCTGTAAAATGGAATTAATACTTAGACCCTCCCAAGTCTGGTCACACCAAAATACATACAGAGTGCTCAGCAAATACTAAGTGCTCAATAGGTGAAGACAGTAGGCAACATTTATCGAGCATTGCTATGTGCCAGGCCTTTTTGCCAGGTGCTAGGCCTGGCTCCATTTCTGCCTCTAGAACTTGCAGTCTAAAGAACTAGGGCTGGTTCACAAACTGTACAAAATGCCTGGTATAAATATGAGTACATATTTATCAGCCAACATGAATGAATTTCCTTGCTCTGTTTTCTCTGATGCTTGCTCTTTGACAATAATTCCTCATCCTATGGCACAGTCAATGTTGTTATTTCCGCTAAAATAAGTGTTTCCTGCTATTCTTAGCATAATTACCATCACCACCACCACTGCCACCAATATCGTCGCCATCATCACTACCATCATCACCATCACCACCACCACCATCATCACCATCACCACCACCACCACCATCATCACCATCACCATCATCATCACTGTCACCATCATCCTCACCACCACCATCATCACCATCATCTTCACTACCACCATCATCACCATCACCACCACCACCATCATCACCATCATCATCGTCACCACCACCATCATCACCATCACTATCATCACCATTATTTTATCCATCATCTTCAAGCTCATTATTAAGCACTTACTACATAGGAGACCTTTTGCTCTGCCCCTTACATGGATTCTTGCATTGATTTTCAGTTAAAACATGCCTTTCCAAGTAGGATGGTTGCTACCCAAAGCATGAGTCGGCATCTGTGCATCAGCTGGGAGCTTGTCAGAAACATAAACTCTCAGGCCCCACCACAGCCCTACGATTGGGAATCTGCATTCCTACAACATCCCCACTGACTCAGAGGCTTATTCAGGTTTGAAGAGCACTGATTCATGAAGGCGGCCGTCTCTTGGTAAAAAGTAACTCTCCACTCTTCCTTCCTAGGAACCCCATCATGTAATTCTGATGATCTCACAAGGCTAAGGAAGAAACAAAAGGGACAGGAAAATAAAAATCACAATAATTTTGTGAGGCCAAAAGAAAGCTGGAAGCAGGGAGGAGGTGAGAAGGAAGAGTCCCAGGCAGAGGGCTGGCGGCCCTCACAGAGCCCCACCCTCAACATTTCCCCGAAGCCTGGAGCATTGAGGTCCCTGGAGGAAGTGTGGGTGGGTGCCTTCCTGTGGTGACATCCCTGACTCAGGGCCTGTGGTCTGGGAGGAAAGGAGCTTCCACAGGCAAGAGGAGGGAGGGCCAAGGACCTCCCTAGCAGTTCCAGTCCTCACTCCAAATGTAGACAGAAGGATGCCTAATGGGGGGATGCCCACCAGCTGGCTACTTGGGGGCCTTGCACACCCCAACATTGCCCAGTTTCTCTCGGCAAAGGCAAATCAACATTTACTGAAAGTTCCCAAAGTCTTAAGAGTGCCCCCGTGTGCCTGCAAATAATTGCAATTAATAAAAGCTTAACACTTAGAATGGGAGAGCTTTTGATACATTAAAGTACGCCCTAGGGTTTCTCCTTCATTCAGCTTCTATGAAAGGCATGATTCCCAGAGATCATTTCATTCAAGCCCAGGAACTGGCAGCTGAAGGAACAGAAGCGAAACAGATTTTCAAAAAGTAACTTCAAATGTACAATGTTGGGCTCAGATAGAAGGATTTAATTTTTATAAAACCCTAAGAAGGTTTAGTTAAATTTTTTAAGACACATGTTTTTCAGAAATACTTAAATGGAAACCATCCTACTCCAGTCTATTTCATCCTAGAATGAAACCAGATAATTAGAAATAATGTTTCTAGTAGGTATTTTTACACTCTACAAAAGCAGGACAATTCCACACTAAATGAAATACTTCATTAGACATATTTGCCCTTCCCCAGAGCACTCCCAAGTTCTGGTTATCAAGAGGAAGGGTGAACTTTGCATCTGTTTCTCTGTCCATAAATCATGATCTCCAGTAAAGACAGGTTCCACCCATGCATCATCTATTCTGCTCTAAGCCTCCTCTGTTCTTTAAATGAAAAATACTGTTTCCCTTGCAAGTACATAGTAAATCTATTTGTAAATCCAGTGACTATGTGGGGTGAGACTTTATTGAATATTTTTAGGATAAAAAAAATCATATTGGCAGTGCATACAAGAGCTGTCAGAACCAATAGCAAATTGGCGGGTACAGATGGAAAGAAAATCCAAAATCTTCTTGTGATTACCCTGTTTGTCCAGAAAACAACCACCACAACAGCAAAATACAAAAAAAAACCTAGGATGACCAGAGGTCATAGGAAACATAGGGGCCCAGAGATTTCCTTATTCAAGTGATCATACGTGTGGTTTGGTTCATCCTCCCCCACATCCCTGGAGGTAGGTAGAGACTGGGGTTGGAAAGAAAAGCATGGCGGGGGCCAAATGCTATTAATTGATTCATAGGCTCTTACTTTTCCTTTTGAGCAAAAGTAGGCTCTTACTTTTCCTTTTGAGCAAAAGTCTCTGGAAACCAAATCCAAGTATTGACTAGTTTCTGTGGCTTCGTGCCCTCAATTTGGGGTTTGCTGGGTGCTTCTTAATGGTGTAGCATGTTGAAGGATAAATTATGTTAGATGCATTAAAACTTTTATTCATCTTAATGAATTCATAACTAGGGCTCTTTAAAAAAATTTTAGGACTAGAAAAGCAATATATGTTAACTACAGAAAATTATAAAAAAAGACATTTCAAGTTCCTAATAATACACTCCAGAGAACATTATTTAACATTTTAATGCATACTTTTCCTTCCATTCTTTTTCTACATATGTGCATGTTCTTTCTCCTCCCTCCTCTCTGAACTTCCCTACCCTCCACTCACCATCTCTCCTTCCAATTGTCAAGCTCACATTTTCCTTCAGGAGCCACACCCCTTCTCACTCTCGAACCTACGGTTGCGGGAGGGGAGTTTTGCCTTCTAGTCTAGTAACTGTGCAGAGGTATGATTTTAAATCTTTTACTGGTTTCATTCTTTTGCTCTTACTACTGAAGGGTGAAAGCAGCCTTTCATAGCCTTCCTGATCTGACTCTGGGGCACCCATACGCACAGCACCCCAGAGCTTTTCTGTACCATCATTTTTATCCCCAACATGCTGGCTTACATCCTTGGGTCTGGCCGATTCCTACCTGTCCTTTCTATATGGCTAATTCTTCCTGATCCTTCTCATCTTGACTGAGATGTAACTTCCGTCAACCTTCTCTGGACACTGCCTGTTCCTGTCTCTCCGAGCCCAGAGCAGGTGTGGGTAAGCTCTATGTGCTCTTTCCAGCCCTCCAAGTACTAGTGGCATTGGGCTGTCATGGCTGATTGCCCTATCTGTGCCTCAGACACCAGGGATAGAGGGAGGGAGGGCAATGGCTAAGTCTGTTTCAAACTATCCCCCATTTCTTCCCCGGCACCTAACACTGCTTCTGCCTCTTAGTTGATATGCGAGAAATATATCTTCAGTGAATATCATAACCAGACTGCAATGAATATATACCTTGTAATATATTACCTACCTTCCTTAGAGCAAATTCCTGATGTGAAATTGCTCAAAGGGTACAAATACGTTTAATATTTATTGCCAAACTGTTCTACCTCATGGTGCCCAAAGTTCCATTCTTCTGAACTGTGTCCAAGTCTACCATGAGGTTCCAGAAACCTCATCAACACTGAATAGTAGTCTTTTTTTACTTTTGCCAATCTGGTAAGTGAAAAATTGTCCCTCATTTGAGAATGCATTTTTGTATACATCAGTTTAAGGGTCTTTCCTCATATTCATTCGTCATTTATGCTTTGTGATTGTCTTAAGCAATTTTTATCTTAGTGTGAACATCTTCTGCTTCTGGATTTAGAAAAGTTCTTTATATAGGGGCACCTGAGTGGCTCTGTCATTAAGCATCTGCCCTAACCTTCTCTCCTCACCTGCTGCAGTGCGGCTCCTGCCTTCACTGAAAGGGCACCAAGGTCACCCCCAACCCCCCAGCCAAATCTGAGGGGCACTTCTCCTCCCCTTCCTTGCAACACTGCCTTCCATCCGGATTTCCTTCCTACCTTGCTGGCTGCTTCTTCTCCTTCTTTGTAAAGATCTTCTTCCTCTTCCCAACCTCAACATGTTGGGGCCACACAGGGATCTGGGGCTCAGTCTTTGACCTGCCTCCCCTCTGTACCTTCTTTCCTTCAGTGCCTCAACTTAGCCTTAATTTCTATTCTCTTGACCCCCTACTGTTTTCTTCTGGCTCTGAATCCGAGCCTTACATTTCTGCATCTCTACTTGAATGTCTAGCAGACACCGCGGGTTCGTAGGGATAAAGGAGCCCGTTGGTATTAGTATCCCCTCACCCCATACTGCCCTGTCAGGGACTGAATAAAGGCCCCTCAAAGATGTCCACATCCACATCCCGATTCCTGGGACATGTGGACATGTTGCTTCCCCTGACACCGGCTCTCTGTGGAAGTGATGACGGGCTCTGAGGTGGGCGAGGCGGTCCTGCGCCCTCTGGCTGGGCCCAGCGCAATCCCAAAGGGTCCTTGTAAGCAAGACTGGCAGGGAGGTCCAAGTCAGAGAGGCTTGAAGACCCTACACTGCTGGCTTCACAGCTGGAGAAGGGACCAAATGCTAAGAAACGCAGGTGCCCTTCATTAGCGGGAGAAAGCAAGAAAAAGGATTCCCCCTACCACCTCCAGAACTGCGCGGTAATCTGTGGTGCTTTAAGCCGCTAAATGTACAGTAATTTGTTCAAGCTACAGTACGAAACCAATGCTTCTGCCTCTACCACAGGCAAAATGCAACAAAAATGTGCCCCCTCCTTCATCTCAAGCAGCGCCTGCAGGTTCCCTCAGCCGTGCTGCCTCACGGCTCCGGGGTCAGCTCTCTGTGGCTTTTTCTCTCCATGTTGTCCAACCAGCAGCTCATGGGAGAACTGATGACCCTATCGCGACAGGGCTATTACCGTGGCCCCAGGGGACACTGACCAAGGCCACAACTAGGAAAACTGCAGGAGGACGGAGAGGGGGAGAAGGAACATGAAAGATACTTAGGACGTAGAATCCATGGGATGTCAGGAAATGAGGGGGTCAGAGGGCCGAGTGGGTGGGTGGGGGCCGGGTCCCCTGGTGGAGCCACAGAACCCAGGGGAAGGGGTCTGCGGGGCAAAGCCATGGAGACTGGATACTTCCTGTGACCTCTGATGTGCCTGTGGACAGCACCCAGCCAGAGACCTCCGAGACTCCCCTTCCAGGGCCCAGGGCCAAGGTGCTGGGATAGACATGAGCTGCAGATGTAGATTTGGGCTCCAATAGCCAAGAGGTAGGAGTTCAAATCATCCCCAGAGGATGGGTCTCCCACAGGCCATCACTTCAGACCCAGGAGGAGGAGGAACAGCCTAGGAAGAGGCAGGAAAGGAGCCTGACGGGTGGCCAGAGGGTGCTAGGAAAGCCCAAAGTCATGGAATCAGGTACGGAGGGCACTACAGAAGGAGGAACTGAGGAACCATGCCAAATACAATTCCCGTGGGTCGGCACCAGAAAAGGTCATGGGGGTCAAGGGAATGGAAGTAGCAAACATGGGGGATCAGGGCTGGTGTGGACAAGAAGGGATAAGGGTGGGATGGGAGGACAGAGGGAGGTGAACACAAGAGGGGGCCCTGCAGGGTCCGCATGGTTGGGGTGGGTGGGTGGAGAAAGGAGGCGTAGTTTCAAGGCTGGTGTATTTTACGGGCTACGTAGGAGCTGGGAAGGAGGGAAAGGCTGGAGACCCGGGAACCAGACCCACCAGGCAAGAGGTATCAGAACAGGAAGCCTGGCCCCCCAAGAGTCTCAGAAGCCTGGCAGAAAGGGGTGCATTCTGTAGTTGTTGAACAATCGTGAGTTCAATGCTTCCAGCTGGGGGGTTCCCTTCACGAGCACACGGTACCATCGCCCACCTGTGTAAGAACCGCACTCACACTGCAGTAAAGCGGTCTTTGATTTACGCTCACAGATTAAGAGGCAAATGACAACTCCATTTATACATTGCACTTGACATTTTATGTCCTCTGTATACATAATTCCATATCCCAAAGGTTCCATAAAGGAAATGAGAAGAGATGAAACAAGGGGTAATAAATCATTGTTGCTTTTGCGTGCATCGGATGAGAAAATAAACACACACCAATTTTCCAGTAAAGAAAGCAGAAGCTGCTGTAGCTATCCTTCCTGTGGGAAGTGACGCCAGGGTTGGTGACACACAGCAGGCTGCAAAGAGCAGAGACTCCCCCACTAACTGGCACGAGTGCCAGACCTGCCCAAGGAAAAGTGCTAGATGTAAGTTCAGGCAAGTCACTGAAAAAAGACTGGAAGGAAATAACCAAAGAGGGATGACATTATGTGCTATTTCTTTCCTTTTCCTTTTTGCTTATCTGTGTTTTCTGTATTTTATATAATTCTCATGAGTCGCAGTTATAATAAAAGTTAATGGCAGTCATGACAAAATGTACCTGTCAATAGAAACTCAAAACTGTTCCTTAAGCAGACATTAAAGTAGCTTGGTGATTTGTGTTTTTTTGAAAGCTGGTCGGGTTGCTGTTGCCAAGTCTCAAATATAGAAACGTGGAGGACACTTTGCCATGGCGATCCTCTTGACCATTACTGGCATGGATGAGAGAAAAATACACTCCTGTTTCTTATTCACCCTTCCATGACAACCACACTCACAGCGCTTCCGACCCCAGATATGTGGGTCCCTTCCCATACTTGGAGCAACCAGCTTGGTGTCCATGAATTCAATTCAACCCTGACAGTGACCAGAGTGAATGCAGACCCCACAGCAGACGGGCTCAGACCCCCAAGGCCGATCGTGAGCAGTAGGCCCCCAGATTACCCACCACTTCTGTCCAACTTGACAAATCAGGGGTTCCCACAACCCCCCACCCTCAATTCATCTGCTAGAACAGCTCACAGAACTCAGGGAAATATTTCGTTTAGCTTTTGATCATAATAAAGGGGAGGATGAAGCGTGCTGATGGAGAGACCGATGAAGACACAGAGCGTCAGGTCTATAGGGTCCCGAGCTCAGGGCCTCCTTCCACGTACTTGGGCCATATCACCCTTCCAGCACGTGGATGTGATCACCAACCCAGAAGCTCTGTGAATCCCATACTGGTGGGACTTTTACGGAGGTTTCATCGTGTACTCACGATTGATCGATCAGTAACTCCATCTCTAGCGTCTCTCCCCTGAGAGGGGAGGCTAAAATTTCCAGGCTTCTAATCATGGTCTTTCTAGTGACCAGCCCCAACCCAGGAGTCCATCCACAGGCTCCTCAATAGAACAGGAGACATTCCCTCACCTGGGAAATTCAAAGGTATTTGGGAGCTCCATGTCAGGAACCAGAGCCAAAGACCAAATATTATAGGGGCATCTGGGTGGCTCAGTCAGTTGAGCATCACACTTGATTGCCACTCAGGTCATGATCTCAGGGTCCTGGAATCGAGTCCTGCATGGGGTTCTGCTGTCAACACGGAGTCTGCTTGTCCCTCTCCCTCTGCTCCTCCCCCCGCATGTGCTCACTCTCTCTCATCAATCAATCAATCAATCAATCAAATCTTTTAAAAAAATACTATAACAAAAGATGCTTCTAGTGCTCTTATCACACAGGAAATTACCAAGCATTTAAGAGCCCATGTGAGGGACTGGGGCAAAGACCAATATAAATATTTTCTATTATTACACAGCACGTAAGCCACATGATCCCACATGCAAACACAGGCTCAGAAAGCAGATCAAATGACAACATTTACAGTTCAACAATATGGGTCTTTTGTTGCTTATTGAGTAGCTTAGTCTGTGCCAAAGACTGAGCTGAGTGCCATAAAGGATATAAAAACATGGCAGAATATTGAAACTGAAGACACGCCTGGGCTGGGGGAAACAGAAACACACTTAGGAGTCCGGGCTTCTGCTGGCCCCTCTGGATGCTTAGTCTTCAACGTCCAGATTTGCATTTGCCTCCACCCATGCAAATAAGGACAGAGATCCAAGACTGGTGGTGAGCCAGGTAGCTCTGGAAACCGGGAATAATTCCCCGAAGTGGGAGGGTTGATGACACCAACGTTGACGCCAGCGAACGACCGGGGACAGTCTGACCACAAGTTTTCCTGGAGGAAGCCCCCTGCCTCAGGGCTGCAGAGGCACACGGCCGGCCCACTCACTGCAGTGGGACGTTAGCAAGGCATCGGGCTGTGTGGGAAATCAAGGCGAGGCTCCTGTGAGTTTGACCAGAAGGATGGGGGAGGGGAGGAGGAGGGTCATCGAGGAGCTGGAGGCGGGGATGGGAAGCACCGAAGACTGTGTCCATGCTCCACAGGGCCACTGAGTCCAGGCCAGGCCACTACTGCCCAGTGGCTGACAGGCCAAGGGCAAGCCTGAGGAGGGTGTCACCTCGAGGGAGTGACACAACAGCAGCACAAATGCAGTTAAAGGTAAGCGAAGACATATCTGGGGGGTGGGGTGGGGACATGGGACCAGCTTGGGAAGCAAGAAGCATCAGACAAAGGCAAGGTGACGGGCCACAGAGACGCAGCCGTGGCTCTGCCCTCGTTACCTTCTGCCCTTCCTCGGGTTCTGTCTGCTCCCACCCAGCGTGTCCTCGTCTGGGCGATGGGCTCTGCTGCTTCACGGGGTTGGGGGCTCTGAAGGGCCGAGGCCCAGAGCTCAGTTCCCGTCCAAGAAACATGCAGCTGTTTACGATTTAGCGCCTCCTCCCCAGCCGCTTCCGGCACTGCCCCTTCCCCACGTTCTGCTCTGGGTTTCACTGGAAAGAAAGGACTCTACTGTTTTAAAAATGGTTAAGAGCAACTGGTTGACAAGAGAAATAATGGAGATGTTCAAAGAGGGTGGTGACCCCTGGAATGAGAAGGTGGAACCCCAGGACTGGGCGCCCATTGGACGGGAGGAGATACAATGTGGACCAGGAGGACGGGTTGGGGGTGGTGAGCCAGTGCGGGGAGGTGATGGCTCGCCTGCATGTTCGCAGGACCTGGCCAGACCAGCGGCCTTGGGAGTACAAGCTGCCCAAGGGACGTCCCCAGTTCAGGGTCAGGCAGGGAGGGGAGGGCTGGGGTGCAGGGGTGAGTGCCACTTTAGGAGGGGTGGGGTTGGTCTCATCCTAAGAGGGGCAGGGCCTCCACAAGGGAGGAGGAAGGACATGTTTGTGATCGGAGGGAACATTTTTGCTCTGGGGTGGAGGTCACCCGCAGGTGGCTGTCCGGCTTCTAGAGAAGAGCGCATGCAGTTGGGCCGGGGCAGTGGCAATGGAGGTGAGAAAATCAAGGGGATCAGGAGATGTACTAAAGCCAGCATAAGGAGGCCCTGGTGCACGGAGACAACGCACCAAGCAATTCCGGGGATTCTCCAGGGTCCGACTCCGGCTGCTGGGTCCGTGGAGATGTGGAGCCTGAGATGGGGAGCCCCAGAGACAACGGGCGTAAGGAGGGCAAGACTACAGCTTAGTTTTGGATTTACTGAGTCTGAGATGCTCTGGGATGGCTGGGCATGGACATTCTGGTCTCTAGAAACTACCAGACTGATCTGGAACTCCAGAGCAATCAGAGCTAGAGACTCAGTCTGTGTGTTGGGTGGAAGGTGTGGAGAGGGAGGAGACGCCCGGGGAAGGTCAGGAGTGATGTGATCTCAGGAGACGGACAAGAGCCCTGGATGTGGCATGGCCCAGGCCAGGGGACTGGCCCCTGGAAGCGGCGGTGGTGGGAGTCTCCTCCCTGGGGTGGGCACTGCGCTGCCTCCTCTGCAGAGAATCTGAAACAACACGAAACTGACCCCAGCGGGTCGCTCTTTACCCCCCGCGTGTGAGAAAGTGTAAGCAGATCCAGGGACAGCACGTTCCTCCCGACCTCACGGCCCTCGCCCACTCGCGCCTGCCTTTATTAACACGTTTCCCAGCGCCCTTTAAATAAGTACCCTCGTGGTCTCTTTAATTTGGAGATTGCCTTTAAAACTGTATGCCTCCTTTTCTGGACTCTGAGAGATATGGAACCCACTATCTTATTCTTGGTTCTAATAAGAACACTAATAGAGACATTTTCGTCGGGTTGTTTGCTGGTCTGCAAGGCCAGCCGCCGGCGATGCAGAAACCATCCAAAACATGCCTTTTAAAAACCTCATTAAAACGGTTTTTATTCGTAAGAATTATTTCATTCTCTTTGATTAGTACATGTGTTGTGTAAATTGAGGTGCCTCAAGCTCTTGCTACCGTGGTATTTTAAGTTATATCCCGAGAATTTAAGTGCTAAATCTAAAACTACGGAGAACCTTCTAGAAATTAACACAAGAAGGTGGAATTTAATCTCTAGAATAGGAATTTATGTGGTATTATGCTTAAGTATCTATGTCATTATTACCTCCAGTCAATAGCTCATTAAGAAAAAAAAAAAGAGAACCAGAATTCATTTTCTCTCTCAAAATCTTAGCTTGGTTTCCAAGGGCAAACCTGAAATTCCACTTATTCTGCTCTATTACACTCCTCCCCCCTTTCTTTTATAAAGAGGATCTGCTTCAAAGTCTATACAGACAAATGAATTATTCAATGACAAAGAGATAAAAGAGAAGGTTTCAGGGACTAAAATATTTAGGCCTCCGGTTCTAGGAGTCTGATCACATTGACTAAGTGGGCACTCTGGGAGCTGAAATAAACCAAAATTAAGAAGTAAAAACTGTGTCAACATTTTATTAATTTTTGTGGGAGGAAGGGAAAACCATTTCCCTAACACAATGTCTGTGTTAATGATCAACTTTTGAGGATGAACTAATTGAAAGAGCATTGCATGTACATATCGTTCTACAGGTAGGGGATGAAAACTGCTCAAGTAAAAGATGCGCTGGAAAAAAAACACATTGTTTCCATGGAGCTCAAATGTAATCACGGGCCCTATGCAGAGTCAACCCTTTCTAGAAGATGTGCCCTAACAGCGAATCTGCTGGAAATGTCACCCCTGCAAGGTCAGCAGCCCTCTCCTTGTTGCTTTTTGCAAAAAAAATCTCTTTGGGCTTCTAACCATCAACGTTCTGAGTCATTGAGGGTGTCTAGACACATGGCTAGCTCAAAGCTTTGGTTCACAGGGAACAGATCCCCCCCTTCCTAAAATAAACAGCTGCAGGGGTGATATGTTCTTTTTGGAAACCAATTTAAAGCATACAATATTTACTCAGCTCTGCATTTTCTCTATGAGGAGAAAGAGATCATCTTAAGAAGGAGCAAGCAGAACTTCTCACTTGCTGGACCCAAGGACTGATGCAGTGATGACTGCAACTTTATTACAAATCTCAGTACTATGTCCCAGAAAGCCTGGGAGTTTCAGGGAACCATTTCCCTCATCAGGAACTACCTGATCCTGTGTTCATGGTCCTCTGATGGGAATGGGTACCCGGGATGTCACGAACAGCAGGACGCCGATGGCCAACCTGGCCAAATGACATTTAGCGGCATCATTAAGAGAGTAAATCCGAAGAGTTCTTATCACAAGGAGAAAAATTTCTCCCTTTATTCTTTTCCTCTTATTGTATCTGTACAAGGAGATGGGAGTCAGCTGAACCTGTTGGTGATCATTTCACAGGAGATGGGAACACGCCATCACGCTCTATGCCTTAAACTTATCCAGTGATGTGTGTCAATCATTTCTCGATAAAACTGGACAAAAATATATTTAAGAATGAAGAGTTGCGGGGCGCCTGGGTGGCTCAGTGGGTTAAAGCCTCTGCCTTCGGTTCAGGTCATGATCCCAGGGTCTTGGGATCGAGCCTTGCATCGGGCTCGCTGCTTGGCAAGGAGCCTGCTTCCTCCTCTCTCTGCCTGCTTCTCTGCCTACTTGTGATTTCTGTCTGTCAAATAAATAAATAAAATCTTTTAAAAAAAAAGAATGAAGAGTTGCTGGGTGTGCTCATTAACTTGTGATCATCATTTCACAATGTATACATGCATTAAGTCATCATATTGTACGCTTTTTAAAAAAAAATCACATCGTATAACCAGAATAAATATACTTTGGTGGGGGGGATCAATCCTCAATAAAGCTGGAAAAACTACAATAAGATAAAAGAAGCTATGTATAATATACATTTTTGTATTTGGTCCCTTTCTAAAGAAAGGTCAGCATCTCCACCCATGGTAGGGAGGTGAACACACTGCGCATATCACGGTGGGAGTCCTGGGGGCTCCGCTTCGAGCAGTTTCCAAGTCAGGACTTTACACTCAGTGGCTGGGTGCCCACTGCTATGCCGAGCGTCCCTACCCCCGTCCTCCTGAGCCCGCGCGCTTCTGCAGCACCTGTCCCAGCATCTGCCCTGAGTCCACGCAGACTCCCTTGCTGGGCCTGCTCTGCCATGTGTCTAAACGGCCACTGGCTCACACAATGCTTGGTGGCCCAGTGGACACCCCAAGGACAGAGACCTGGCTGAACATTTTCCTTGCTTCTTACTCAGGCCTACACCTGGAGTGTGCATTTCTAAGGACTCCTCTTTTGCCGAAGAAAGGTACATGGCTAAGTCACCCATGCTTTGTAGAATCTCACTCAAGTGCACTTAGTAGGCGGTGGGGCCCTCAGGCAGGTGATGCTCAGACATCTCTGGGGATCTCACTTATTGGGTCCCAGGGGCTCAACCGTGTGCAGTAAAAAGAGTAAATTTGGGGCTATTTTCTACATCGGTGCTTTTCAAACCTAGTGTGCACCAGCAGTCTGTAAGGGCTCAGTCTCCTGAGTCCCATCCCCCGGGGGTTTCTAATTCAGGAAGTCTTGGGTGGGGCCCAGGAACTGGCATCTCCAACTTGTCGCCAGGTGCTGCTGCTGGTGTGGGGAGCTCACTCTGGGTAGCACTACTCTTGATGCAAGGCGACCATGTGGACATTGAACCCACATACAGGCCCCAGAGACACAGCAACACAAATCCAAAGGCAGCCTGTCCGTGGTGATTAGGGCTGGTGGAGGAGACCCGCATGAAGTGCGTGGCCACACAATAAACACAGTTACAAGTAAGAAATGTACTGTTAACAGGGGGCGCCTGGGTGGCTCAGCTGTTGAGCGTCTGCCTTCGGTCCGGTCATGATCCCAGGGTCCTGGGATTGAGCCCCGCATCGGGCTCCCAGCTTGGTGGGAAGCCTGCTTCTCCCTCTCACACTCTCCTTGCTTGTGTTCCTTCTCTCACTGTATCTCTCTCTGTCTAATAAATAAATAAAATCTTTAAAAAAAAAAAAGTACTGTTAACAGAAGGAAAGGGAGCACTAGGGGAAAGAATAGGGGTGGCTAGAAGTTGCATTCTCTCCACATTCAGGCTCAGGCTTGAAGGCCGAGCAGGTGGCGGCCAGGCAGACAGGGCGAGGAGGCAGAAACTTCCAGGCAGAGGACAGAACTAGTGAAGTCTCTGAGGCAGAAAGGACACCTGTTTGAGCACTGAGATAGCCAGACCGCTAAGAGAAAATGAGACCGACAGGGGGACACCCTGGCCAGGAAGGTCTCAGTTAGGAGTTTCTATGTTATTTCTCGAGCCACAAGAAGCCACTGGATGCCTAGCCAGACTGCCATCAGGCCTGTATTTGAGAGGCACAGACTTGACCTCGTTAGTCAAGCACTTGCACCTAAGCCTGGAATGACATTTCAAGTGGCATCAAAAAATTATTCAGAAACTGATGAATGCGTAAGTGAAGTGTGGCATATCCATACAGTGGAATAGTATTCAGCCAGAAAAAGGAACAGGGTGCCGCAAACGCTGTGGCGTGGATGAACCCTAACACATGACGCTAAGTAACAAAGCCAGACATGAAAGGCCACACGTAATTCCCTTTATAGGAAATGTCCAGAACAGGCAAATCCATAGAGACAGAAGGATCAGTGCTCGGCAGGGGGTCAGAGAGGGAACACGGGGACCGGGCGGTGACTTTATTAGTTACGGAGTTTCCTTCTGGGGATGATGGGAATGTTCAGGAATTAGAGAGTGGTCCTGGCCACCTGACACTGTGAATATACTAAAAACCACAGCAATTACACACTGTAAAATGCTGAGTTTTGTGTCATGTGAATTATGCCTCAATGAAAAAATCGTAACTAGGAAATGAAACTGACTTCTTAAAAAATGGCATTTGGTAAATTGTTTCTTTCCAGTCTCTTAGAACGTGTGACTTTACTCCGACCTGCAGAATCTCTATGTTGGCTGACAGCTCTTTGTCCCGACAAGTCTAACGCGGAGGTCGGGCCAAGGTCGGGGCTGCTGTCTGTCAGAAAGGTTGAGGACATGAGGCGAAGTCGCTCCTTCCTGGCCCTCACTTGCCTGGGGGGGCACTGGGAAGTTGTGGAAGAGCAGGTATGTTTCAGACCAGAGTAAAGTGAGTGGACGTTGACTTTGTCCCTCATTGGCTATGTATGTGGCCTGGGCCAAGCTGTGTAAACACTGTGAAGAGTGTCCCTATCTCTAAAATGGGGACAGAGCACTTGTAGGACTATTGCGAGGAGTAGAGGTAATGTGCGCAGGGAACACATAGAAGCAACAGATACCTAGTAACCGTGTTATTAATAGTCTTATTGATACACTCAACAGCATCCTGACAGAGTGAGTGCATTTTATAAACGCTCTTTGGAATCCCCCACAGCAAAGAAAGAGCTGGTAGGGTACACTTTGAAAAACAGAGCATTTTTTCTTTTTCAAATCCAATAACCATCTCCTGACATACATCTTTGGAATCTTAGGCTGATTTTCCCCCCGTTATATGAGTCAGTCTGTTCGCTTCACTTATGTTTCCAAAGCTGTGTTTCTGAGAAGTTGCATGCAAATCACATTTTTACAATTCTGATAATATTTTCCCATTGTTCCACATTCTATGCTCAGGGGTGATTTATCTTCATTTGTGATTCATTTTCGATTGGCAGCAGCTCCCTACACTCCAGTTTGAAGACTCTTTTCTCCCCAGACTCTGTCAAGTTGTAAAAACATACTTTAAAATATCCTTGACATTTGAAGGAACCACCACTCACCTATTTTCTAAAATCAGACCTTCAGTGCTAAGGCTTTCCCACAAGCAGGGGATAGAGTTGTAGTTCCCATTCAACTGTAAACACCCACCAGGCTTGCTTACTTTCAGTGGAATCCCCCCAAGGCTTTCAAAAATCAAGGCAAAGTGATGTAGACTGAAGGGCAATGTAGGCAGCTTGGCATTGCATGGGGGAGGGGCAAGGCTGAGGCCGTGGGAACACAGCAGGGGCTCCCCGCCTACCCCACCCCGCCTGTCCACAGTGGGTCCCTGCAAGCCCTCCGATAACACACCCGGCAAACCCGTGTACTGGGGAGCAGCTCTGGGGTCCCAGGTGCCTCGGAATGCCTACGTCTGGGAAGAATGGAGCAGACACAGTGTGTCCCAGCTTCGGCCTTAGACTTGCTGGGGAGGCACTCCCGTGCGCTCCTCTGCATGCCTGGTTTGGACACCTGGTGCAAAGTGCTGTGGACTGTTAGACTCTTACAGAAGGGCACATTCCTCTGCTTTCCTCACTGAAGCTGTCCCCCAAAACGGATGTGACCCGGCCAAGGCTGGGACCCACAGAGACGTAAGGGCGAGCCCAAGCCGTGGCCACACTCACCCACCCGTGTGGGACTACAGACGACTCCATCCTTTTCCTTCTTCCCTTAGACATTCATCCCATCTGCACACTCAGAGCCACTGGGACAGCTGCATAATGTCCTAGGAGGAGGCCAGCATGACCACGTGACACAGCAGGCAGCGGGCGAGCCGGCAGCATCGGGCCACCATCTACCACGGGAGAGCCCGGGTGTGGGGTTCCTGCCCCGCGGACTGCTACTCCCCTCCACCAGATCCTCAGCAGCAGACCTGGGCCCAGCTCTAAGATGTTCAAGCGACACGGAAGGACGACTGGGGGTAATGACGATCGTGGTCCGGAGAGTGTCATCGTCACCCAGCCACACCTCTCCCGACTGCTCACCGTGAGCCCTGCTTGGTGCTAAGCTCTGCTCAGGCCTCATCCTAGGCAACTCTCTTGGCTCTTTCTGAGGCAGAGACTAGGGTCGCCCTCCGTGGGGACCGGTGGGGAGCGGCTGTGTCTGCGTGTGGGGGGAGGTTGGTTGTTCAGGCCAAGTGCAAACATTGGTGGGATGTGCTTCTTACTTTCAGGGTGAATACAGTTTTACTGAATTCTTTTGGGGGGGCAATAAAAGTGGTCTTTGTACAGACACCTGTTTTAGGAAGAGAAGAATGCTGGTTTTAAAAACACTCTGCACTTTAGACAAAAATCTCGGCATTTCTGAGAAGCAGCCAAGTGAAAGCAGCTTCTAACATCTTCTGTCCTGGAGTCAGACCCTGGAAGCTCTGCAGAGCTCCGAGGGCTTCTGGCCGGCCCAGCCTGGTGCAGACACCGCTGACGCACAATTTAAGGCTCCATATCGTGACTGTCCTCTACATCTGAGCTCTTTTAAATTCTAGAGCAAACTAGTTTAGAAGAGATTTGCAGCTCTGCTACAGTCTAGTGGAGGGCACAGTACACCAACTGGATCAGGCTGGGGTAAGAGGATTCTATTGCTCAAATTCTAGTCATTTCCAGACTCCTACTCATGTTTTGGCAGCTCTGGGATTGGAGCATACGGGTTCAGCATTTACGCTGTGGCTCTGATGGTCTCGTGTACTTGGAAACGAAGGACGAGATATCTAAACAACTCATCAAGTATTTGATGTACGGCTGTGTGCGTGCCAGGGAGCCGGCTTTGGCGGGGTTCAAAGCTGTCCAGCATGGCCTTTGTCTGCGCTCTGCTTACACACGATTCTGGGAGATAAAACAAATTTGGCGAAAGACAGCTGGAGTTCACGCTCAAGACTTACCCACACAGGGAACCGGCTGCAGGTGAACAGTAACCGTCGTACGCGTGGGACAGAGGAGGGGACAGATGGTGAGGGAGAAGGACGAGCTCCCAAGGCAGAGAGCAGACAGGGCAGAAGGAACACGCCCTTGTGTGTGAACGGGCCCAGGGTTTTCCGGAGAACTTGAGCTGACTGTGAGTTGGAGAATCGCTGTAAGAATGGTGGAATGTCTGCCCTGGGAGAGCCAAGTCCCAGGGACCCAACCTTGCTTCTCAGCAGGAAAGTGTCATTTAACATGTCACTCAACCCGTGTTTATTGGCATCTATTAATTTACAGGTCTCGTGCTGGGGATTCAGAGAAGAAACCATGTGTCAGACCCCAAGTGGCTCCCACTCCATAAATATAAGCAGCGCGAGGAACAGACCCCAAGGAATGCACAGACCGTGACTAGGTTGTAAGGGGCCGAAGAGGAGGAACACTTCCAGCTGAGGGCGGGGAGGGGTGCGGGAGCAGTAAAGCGATCAGGAAGAGCTTTGGAAAGATGATGCTGGCGTTGTCCGTTAGAACACGAGTGGATGTGTGGATCACCACGGGACCCAGAGAAGCGGGTCCTTGGAGGACAAGATCACAACAGGGCTGGAAGGCAAGGAGGAAGTGGACTGAGGAAAAAGGCTTTAGAGTCGACAAGAATGGGGCCCTTCCTCTGGGGTCCCTGGAAGAAGCAGGCAGGAAGGAGATGGATGGAAGGCGAAGAGGCGGGTGGCAGGGGCCGCCGCTCTATGCGCGTGCCTGCAAGATGAAAGAGAAAAATCTGACTGGGGCTGGGTGGATGGATGGAAGAATGGATAGAGGGGTGGACATAGACTCTTCTTTAACAATGGAGAGATTGCAGTGGTTTTAGAGAGGGAAAGGAGAGAATGAATGGGGAGGGCCTAAGAAATATGGTAAAGGAAAAGAAAATGAACGAGGACACAAAAATTCTGGAATTCTGGAGGAGCTCACAGGCAAAAAAACAAAACAAAACAAAGTAAAATAAAATAAAATGGCTCAGGGAACAAAACGTTACCCCTCTTTCTTAGAAAGTGGGAGGTTTGAAAGGCATCTGCAGGCTGCTGATCTATTGACGTAAAGTTGAGAGTAATTGCTTAATTCATCCCTTCATTCTGAAGCTCTTGGGAAACATCCCAGATTTCACAGTTCTGTCCTCAAGAAAATGCCCACGGACAACCCTGGGTAAACTCTGCTGATATCCAGCCATCCCGGCAGGTACATATTTAAGCTTTTGTTTTTCTACAGGAAAAAAGAAATGCCACTTAATATTTCAGTGAAAAGGCTTTCCAAATTGTGTAAGATCATTTCTCCTTGGAAAATAACTCCAATTACCCTTTAAAAGATCTGAACACAGTTCCTAAGAAAACCCTTTCAGTGCTGAACCTCAAACTGTCCATCTCAAGCCAACTGTGCTGCTTAGGGAGTCAGAATGTCGGGAAGCTTAAGAAGAATCAAGTGCACACTTGCTCTAAGCATTCCCAACTTTGGAGATGGTTTTAAGATACCATCACATAAAATGCTTGCGTATTGTATTAACCCTTCTCGCCATTTCTCCTAGATGAAAGAGCTTTGATTCCACCCAAGTACAATGTCAACTACACCAGTAGTGAGGAAAATCCCACTAACCAAATTCTAGTCATGGATCGCAGCAACAGCAGGAACTTGGAAGCCGTCACCCGCTTGCCTGTCACTGCGAGATACCGAGGAGGGAGCCTGTTGTCAGTAACACATGGGTCATCCCGGCGTCTGGATCCGTCCTGAGAAACTCATGTGTTTCCTGGCCCCGGGTCATAAGGAACTGATGGCGTTCCATAGCCCAAGAAGAAAGGCTGGACGCTGACCCTGAAAATAAGTCATCAAGCAGGAATTCTTTGCTCTTATCTAGTTTTTGGTACTCGTAAAAACATCAAACAGAAATAATGAATGTGTGACTCTAAAAATACCACCCAAATCAGCCTGGTGGCAATGAAGAAATAATACAGTCAGCACACAGTGGCCAGAATTTCAACAACTCCTCTGTCGGGCCATTCACTAAAATTCCAAGAAATAAAAACGAGACCTGCTTCCTGAGCTCCCACAGTGGTCCAATGGCTCAGCAACATGCTCTTGGAACTTGGTAATCTCTCCAAACCAAAGACTTGAGAATCAGAAGGGTCTCTGAGGGCCATGAGGGCAGCAGGCCCTGGTGGAGGGCTGCAGGAGAGAGCATCCGTTGCGGGTTCAAGTCCCAAGTATTACATTCCTCCAGCTTCACATCGTCATCCATGAAATGAGGATGGCAACCGTAGACTCTACATGTTGTCGGGTTATGGAAAGAATCAAAGGCCATAACTCATGTATTCTTCTCAAAATAAGGCCTGGTTCTATGTGCCAGGTGCTCACCTAAGCACTCGGACACAGATGAATGGAACAAGACAAGCTCCCTACATGAGAGCACTCACACAGAGCCTGGTGCATCGTGAATGATCATTTCTATCCTTCCTTGTGCTTCCCACTCCCACCTAGGACACACACATGCCACTGTGTCACCACTGGGCTCTCCTGGATGCTTCCCTTGGCTTCCCCACCTGTCCTTCATATCTTCCACTCGCTGGTCCATTGCTGCCTGTCCGTGGCCAACTGGCAGACATCTGTGTCCTCTGACCGGTTCACCAACAGGTAAAGACTTTTCAGTGTTTGGGACTGTCCCTGAGTCTGTTTCACAAGCTTGGTTTTCCATAAGTGATTCTCAGGTGTTCACCTAGTTTATTCCCAGAACCACCCACTGAGTCCAATTAACTCTCACTCATTTACAGTTTAAGGAACCTGAGACACAGAGCACTTAAATAATCTGCCTGAGACCACAGAGCTTCTGTGTGTAGTCCTTGCCTCCTCTCTTTCCAGTTAGCTCTGGGGAGACCTTTTTTATTCTATAATCAACTTCCTCTCCCAAAACCTGGCTACATATGATGGTTAGTAGAGTCGGACGCAAACACTCTGGTCTCCACCACCTCTAAACCACAAAGAAGGTGTCCCGAGTGGGGGTTCATGGGGATTGGGGGCATAGCGTGTTTATCTGCAAGGGGACACAGGCAGCTTACAACTCTGTACAGGTGCTTTGGAAAATCATTATCTGTATGTAGCCTTTGCCCACAACATAATTTAAACTGCAGGAACTCTAAATGTTTCCATGGCTGCATTAGCTTTTCTCCTCCTGAGCTCATCTAGTACTTTGTTATGTGCCCAGGACGTTAGGGAGCTTGCCCAGGCCACATGGCTGAGAAGCGGCTGAGCGTGGACACAGAGCAGCCTCCCGGTGTCAGAGCCGATGCCCTGGCCACTGGGCTTACTGCTTCTTACGGCTTGTACAGCTGGGCGGAGGTGACGTTTGTGGCTCCATGATCCCTTCTTTGGGATATTTCTAGATGGTTAAGTCCAGAGTGGACAGTCGGTTAGGGCTATTTTCTCAGCACAGAACATGCCTCGCCAGGACTGACTCCTGTTTCCAATGCCCTTCCAGAAGTCCTCTGCCAGACGACATCCAACGCTCCACAATTAAACGCATCCCTCCAAGTCTGTCCTTCCCTGAACCTCTCTCCCCAGGGTCCAAGCACAGAAAATGTTGTTCTACCACTCTTGACATTTACTATAAAAATTTCTTAAAAATAGAGAGAGAGAGCGCGCGCCAGAGAAAGGGGGGAATGCATACATAAAACTTTCGAGTCGCCACGATGCATTTCTGCGGCGTTACTCATGCTGTTACAACTGGTCTTCATCAAAAGGTTTTCATCTGCTTGCCAGTGTGTCATCTGTCCTAATGAGTCACGATGAGAGCTCATTCCTTTCAGCATGATGTACACTAGCTTATCATCCCCATGTTCTCCAGGGGGAGGCTATGCTACAAGCGAGATCAGCCCATGGAGGAATAATCATGAACCAGCCAACTCCTCGTGTTAAGGAAACCAGCTAATGTGCTGTCCACAAATGAACCCACTGAAGACTAGAAGGAGACACCTGCTTATTGTTACAGGGTAGACTGGATGAGCAGGGGACACCCACCCTCAGGAGAGAACTCCGGGTCCTCTGATAGCCTCTGGACGCACAGTCCATTAGAACATCTTTGGGGGAAGGGCGGCGGGAGTCTGCACAGTCATTCAGGTCATCCTTGCAGAGGGGCTCCTGGGTGTAGGCACCATATGGGGGCGGGGTAAGCCGTGCACAGCCATGGGTCCTGCATGGCCTGGGCTTGCCCAGGGGTGGTGAGAGAAGCTTTACACATGAGTGAGGTAGGTCCCAAGCCTTCCCTGTTTCCTTACCCACATGGGCCCACCAGCCCTCGATGTCCTGCTAACCACTCAACCTGAAGCTCAAAGAGAGGTCTGCACACAGCCAGCAGATGTCTGTCTGGGAGTGAACGAGCCTGGGCATGGTGACATTGTCTTGGACACCTCTACCAAGAGCCAAACCCTCATAGTGTGGACTGCCTAAAGGCCTCCTGAGTCCAGAGCATGGAAGGGGAGCAGGGCACTAGCAAGCTCTACCAGGCACTTAGCACCCTCCCCAAGAGCAGCCCCTTCATGGTCAGTATCTCCTGGAGACTGTCTGCTTATACCAGCCTGGCCCTCCACAGTGGCTCTCAGCCCTGCTGCCTCATCAGCTCACCTGGGACACTGAACCAAAAACAATGATGCACAGGGTAATGCTGGCTTCATAAAAAGAGTCTGGAAGTTTTCCTTCTGCTTTAATTTTTTGAGACAGCTTCAGGAGAATAGGTATTTCTTCTTTGAAAGTTGGGTAGAATTCCCCAGGGAATCCGTCAGGTCCTGGGCTCTTGTTACACTGTTGGTGGGAATGCAAGTTGGTCTGGAGTCTGGAGAACAGTGTGGAGATTCCTCAAGAAATTAAAAATAGAGCTTCCCTATGACCCTGCAATTGCGCTGCTGGGTATTTACCCCAAAGATACAGATGTGGTGAAAAGAAGGGCCATCTGTACCCTAATGTTTATAGCAGCAATGGCCACGGTCGCCAAACTGTGGAAAGAACCAAGATGCCCTTCAACAGACGAATGGATAAAGAAGATGTGGTCCATATACACTATGGAGTATTATGCCTCCATCAGAAAGGATGAATACCCAACTT
>PISX010023737.1:0-29232 GCA_004024625.1 Mellivora capensis
TTATTTTTATATTATAGTATATTTTTCCCTGAAACTTAATAAGACTGAAGTACAGGGGTGCCTGGGTGGCTCAGTGGGTTAAGCCTCTGTTTTCAGCTCGGGTCATGATCTTGGGGTCCTGGGATCGAGCCCCATGTCGGGCTCTCTGCTCAGCGGGGAGCCTGCTTCCTCCTCTCTCTCTCTGCCTGCCTCTCTGCCTACTTGTGATCTCTGTCAAATAAATAAATAAAATCTTAAAAAACAAAAAAAGACTGAAGTACAGTTATAGACTGTTATTTAAAGTCACTGCTTTTAGACTAGACAATAGTGGATACTGATTGTTTCCAAATCTCTCTCCGAAGTCATTTCTCAACACAATCTCTACTAAACCCTCCATGGTATTAAAGTGTCCTGGAGGTCCCTCTCCCTGCCCCTTACCTCCCACCAAAGACTTACTTTTGAGGGAGTTAAGAGATCTTCATATGTAAGATAAAAAATAATAAATCTATGATCCTGTCTGACCATGCCTGATTCAATTCATGACCTTTAAATGTCATACCTGCCGCTAAAGAGAAAAAAAAAAGTTCTGTCCATCTGTTGCATTTCTGCCTGCCCCTTCAAAGGCATATATTTTACATATAGTCTTGAGACACATATTCATAGAAATATAAATAGCTCTTGCATTCATTTCCTAGGGCTGTCATAACAAATACCACAGACTGGGTAGCTTAAACAACAGAAATCTATTTCTTCACAGTTCTAGAAGCTAAAAGTTCAAGATCAACATGTCAGCTAGGTTAGTTTTATTCTGAAGCCTCTCTCCTTGGCTTGCAGATGGCCATCTTTTTCTGGTGTTTTCACATGATCTTCCTCCATGCATGTCCTAATCTCTTCTTATAAGAACACCAGTCATATTTGGATTAGAGCCCACCATATGACTTCATTTTTCCTTAAGTACATCTTTAAAAGACCCTATATCCAAATACACTCACATTCTGAGGTTCTAGGAGGTTAGGATTCCAACATGAATTTTGGGGTTCATAGTTCAGCCTGTAACATTTCATCTAGAACATAAACTAGCATAAATGAACAAAAATCAAACTAAGCAAGCACTGAGCTGTGCTGTTTGGGGTGGAATTAGCACCAGTGTTACTCATTTTACCTTGCGTTATCTGAATCATCTAATGAACCATGTCACAAAGGAGTTCCTAGAGTCATGCTTTTCTGTTTCTGAATCTGACCTCATGACATGGTGCCATGAGCTCTCAGATCCTTCTTGCTGGGCCCTGAACTGATCTTGTTACTGATCTTTGATTCTCCCAGAGTGGATCTTACAAACTGATAAAGAAGGCATGATTTAATCATTCCATAAACACTTCTAGATACCTATTGTGTGCACAGGCCCCTTCTCTGCTAAGGGCTAGAGGAAACAAAGATGAGACTACCCGATGGATTTGGTCCCTACCTTCAAACAGCCTTTAGGCTGCTCAGAAATAATAGCAGAAGTAAAAAGATTACCCTCACTACATACACACTGGATTCATAGTTATCATAGATGAGACAAAATTATAAGGAAAATAGCCCAAATTTTCAACAAGTAGGAGGACTTGACAGCTTGGCCACAAGCATGTCTCCAGAATAAATTCCCATGAGCTTTTATGCTTTTCCCCTTGAGAGGACAAGTTACAACACCTTCTCCCAAGTCTCATAGCCTAACCCTTTTAAATGCTAAGCCTTTGTTTTGACTGCAAAAGCTTTTCACTAATAGATAGTTATCACATCTGAAGCAAATATATAAAATATGGCCATAAACAAAAGATATTTTTGCCTGCAAACCACTCATTTTCAACAGCATCATCAAAAAGATGTCTGAATTTGTCACTGCTAAGAGGATCAACCTTAATAATGTCAAAGTTTTCTTCTCTGTCTGCCAATCCAGCATCATGTCTCCCTCCCCATCCTCAAAAAAAAAAAATAATTTTCAGAAATAAATTTATGTATGGAGTGCCAGGGTGGCTCAGTCAGTTAAGCGGCTGCCTTCTGCTCAGGACATGATCCCAGGGTCCTGGGATTGAGCCCCTCATCGGGCTCCCTGCTTGGCAAGAAGCCTGCTTCTCCCTCTTCCACTCCTCCTGCTTGTGATCCCTCTCTCGCTGGGTCTCTCTGCCAAATAAGTAAATAAAACATTTTTTTTTAAAAGGAAAGGAAGAAAGAAAGAGACAAAGAAAGAAATTAATTTATGTGCAAATCAAAGTATGCCTGTAGCTTGTCATTTTAATTAACAAAGTGACAAATGTTTGTTAAATGCTTCCTCTATGCCTAGCCATGTTCTAAATAGTCAGAGACACAAAAGAACCACTAGGAATCTCTCTGGATCCATTTAAAATGTATTGTCACGTTGAAAATGCCTCAAAGGTTCCAAAGAAAAAAGAGACAGAACCTCTTCAGGAACGTTTTTGGTTTTTTTTTCCTTTGTGAGCCTTTGAAGTCCATGTTAAATACTAAAGAAGAGTTTTTGAAACTTAGATGCTTTAAGAGGAAAATAAAAGGTTGGCCTGAGGTTTGAAAGAGAGGATGTAATGGTCACTATGAGGCATTCTTCAGGGAAAATAGTGCTTTCAGTGTTTATGAGTTATTCATTAGAGAGGCAGGGTCTAGCTGGCTGACACTGTTGGTGCTAAGGCAAAATTTTCATCCTGGCTGGAAGAGCTATAAAGCCAAGTAAGGGCTGCCATGTGTTTCTAGAGGGCAGTTCTAAATCACAAAATCATAGAAAAAGAGAGAACAGGAGACATCAGACATAGAGAAGCCTTTGCTGTTTCAAAAGGAAATAATATGTATCAGAGGCAAAGCTGCTCAAGGCCTCATTAGTGGAGGTGGGAGACAAGGAGGAGACCATGTTTTGAGAAGATAATCACAGGGATCAGAGTAGCTACCATAAACTCAAAGACTAGAATGGTAGCCTTAAGTCTGCATCAAATAAAATATTCAGAGTTAAAGACCCAACTTTACTAAGCAGATGAGGCTGAAAGATATACGATTAATTGAAATAGATGAGAATCCCTCACTTTGCACTGTTTCAACACGTACAAATTTCAGCTATCATGCTTAGTTAAATTAACTCCAGTCATTCAACAAAATGGTTACCACCATTCAAATTTCAGTTACCACCATATATTAATTATGAGTCATCACATAAAGTACAAACTTTGCTGCTAACCTTCAACCACAAATCACACATATAGCAGATGGACAGCATGATCAATGGCCAATGACGTCACTTCTTCCAAAGTCTGTCGGTGGTTGAGCACTGCGCATTGGTTATTCATCTCTTGCACAGACAGAAAAGAGTACAGTTGTGTTGCCTCCTTGTCCCCCGTGATAAATACATGTAATATTTTACAACAAGGATTAAAGTGCAACAAAGAGACAAAAAGTGATAATGCTAGAAGTGAAACTGGATGCAATTAGATTTGAAAAATGGCAACAGAAAAGCAAAGACAGGATGAGATCTAGGCTTTCATGAAACTATGCTATAAACTATGTTGACAAAATGCGATGAATATAAAAAACAAGGTAGGGCACCTGGGTGGCTCAGTCGGTTAAGTAGCCAACTCCTGATTTCAGCTCAGGTCATGATTTCAGGGTTGTTAAGATCAAGCCCGACATCAGCCTCCATGCTGGACATAAAGCCTGCTTAAGATTCTCTCTCCTTTTCCCTCCGCCCCTGCCCCTCCACTAAAAAAAAAATTAATAAAAATTTAAAAAGTAAAAACAAACAAACAAAAAAACAAGGTAAAGCTGTGCTAATATATTTTAATTCAAATTGCTGTAGAAACAGATGGTTGAAATGGAGCACATCTCCTTTGGACTGAAGGCAGCAATGAAAAATAATCCAAATCAGTTCAATTAGCATTCAAGCCAAAGTGTTAATATTAGCTGCCATATTGAAAGAAAAAATGTAATTACAGGGAGACTGAAAAAGAACCTTTTACTGCCAGTAAAGACTGGTTCCATGGTTTCAGATGTTGGCATAACTGATTTATATTAAACTAATTAAGTGGCTAGCACAAAAAAGGATGCTGCTGTGAAATTTGAATCCAGACTGCAAGGATTAGTTAAGGCAGGTAGTTATGATGCTCTCCAATATGAAAGTGGATATGACAAAAACATGAGGACATATCAGAAGATATGAGGATATACTGGCTAAAAAAAAAAAAAAAAACACAAAAAAAACAAGTTAAAGAAACTCTCAAAGATATTTCACAACATTGGAAACACAAAGAATAAAATATTGAAAGCTGATTCAAACTTAGAAAGGATTATGACCATTTGCCAAGGCATAATATACTTATACATGCTACAGCATTTGTATACCTTGAAATATTATACTAAGTGAGAGAAGCCAGTCACAGAAGACTACATATTATACGATTCCACAGATATGAAATGTCTAGAAAAAACAAATCTATAGACACAGAAAGTAATGACTGCCTACAGATTGGGAGGGTGGGGTATGGAATTGGAGGGTGATAGCTATAGAGTATGAAGTTATAGGTACGAAGTTTAAGACATTTGTTTAAATATATCAGAGACAGATCTGTCAAAATATCTGGGATCTGAAGGGCCAAGATTCCGAAGAAAAGGGACACCTACTGATGTGAGTCCAGTATTCTTTATTTCTTTTCCCCTCAAGGAAATGATTATTCTTAACATGGCAGGGGTTGTGGTAGGTCGGGGGTGGGGGTAATGCTGAAAAGCCAGTCAGAGAACACATGTTAGAGGCAGAGAAGCCTATAATCTCATGGAGATGGAGACAAAACACAGCAGTTGGGGTCTACAGAAGCAGCCTGGCCTTAAATAGCTGAGACCCTGAAGAGGGGAGGCCTAGGAAAGACAGACTGACATCGAGAGATTTCCCTTCAAGAGTAATAAAATTGATGATCCTTTATTTAGCCAAGACTAATTAAGAAAAGTGAGAAAAGGCACAGATTACCAATAACAAAAATTAAAATGAAGACCGACTCACTATAAGGCCTGCAGACATCAAAGAGATACTAAAGGAATATGAGAATAACTTTATATCAATAAATTGGAAAGTTTAGATGAAATGGACAGGGGCATCTTGGTGGTTCAGTAGGTTAAGCATCTGCTTTCGGCTCAGGTCATGATCCCAGGGTCCTGGGATCTAGCAGAACAGTGCCAGGCTCCCTGCTCAGCGGGGAGTCTGCTTCTCCCTCTGCTCCTCCTCCAACCCCAACTCATGCTCTTTCTTTCTCTCTTGCTCACTCTCTCAAATAAATAAAATCTTAAAAAAAAATGAAATGGACAAAGCTCTAGAAAAATAAGGCTTATCACAAATGATACAGGAAGAAACCAAATAAAATAAAATCCAAATAAAGCTGTAGCTATTAAAGACACTCTATCATTTAAAAATCTTTCCACAGAAGAATCTCCAGATACAGTTAGTTTCATTGATGAATTCTTCTATTTAAGGAAAAACAAACACCAGTACTAAGAGAAACTATCTCAGAAAACATAATCTATAAATAAGCAAATGTATCGAATTTACCAGTAAACAGGTTATTATACAACAAAAATAAAATACCAAATATAAACTATTAGAAAATGAGACTTGAAAAATGACACAGTAGTAACTCTCACCTCTCCCTCCCCCAGTGGAACACAGATTCTTTTTTTTTTTTTAAACCTAATCATCCGATGCTGGATTTAACACTTTAAAAGAAGTCATAAAAGAAAGTCTATACTTAAAAGGCTGGATTCCGGGATGCCTGAGTGGCTCAGCCAGCAAAGTGTCTGCCTTTGGCTCAAGTCATGATCCCAGGGTTCTGGGATCAAGTCCCATATCATGCTCTTTGCTCAATGTAGAGCCTGCTTCTCCCTTTGCCCCTCCCCCTGCTTCTTTGCGCTCTCTCGCTCTCTCTCTCTCTCTCTGGCAAATAAAAAACAGTCTTTAAAAAGAAAAAAGGCTGGGTTCTTGTTTACCCAATAAACATGAATACATGCATGTCTTCCTTTTAGTCAGGCCTTCAGAACATCTCTCGTGGCATTCAGCTTCAAGGAAACCCAACATCCCAGGTGCCACAATAGTTCCAGGTATGTCTGCCTGACTTCAGGGGAGGAAGACAGAAGTTAAATCATGATAAAATCCAGGAGCTCATCTTCAGTTTATTTGAAAAAGGAACCCTTGTTTTCAAGGGACACTGATTCAGTAAGGAGACCTTCCTTAGGCCCAGTTGAAGAACTTGCCAAAAATGTAGACAAAACAGTAAAGGCCAGAGGCCAAGAAGTCTGGCTGGGAAGCCTCCAAATTTGATGGAAAGCCTGTTTTAAAGACTGTTAACACTTCTCTTCCATTGCTGCACTGATGACTGGAAAAACGATTATGACAAATATAACAAAGGGCTATTAATGCTCTTAATATATAAGGAACATACAATAATCAATCCAAAAGACCTTTAAGACCTAAAATACAAATGGACAACAATCCTTAACAGAATTTACAGGAAAAAAATATTAATACAGATGTCCAATATTAATACAAATGACAAATGTCCAAATCTCAATTTGGCTGGGGTAGAAATCAAAATTAAAATTGAGTTACCTGTCTTTGCCAAACTTACTGAAAGAGTTTTTTTTTTTTAACGATTTTTTTTTTTTTTAAGTAAGATGGGCACTGTCATATCTACTGAGGGTATACTAATATATCTTCAAAATCTGTAGAAACTTAACAGATAGGAGAGAGGTAATTCTATAACAAGGCTAATTATAACCTAAATGCTATAAAGAAATAAATGATGTAGGGATGGGGGTTAATACATCTTACCCCACCTCATGTCTAAATAAGTTAAAATGGCTTTTACTTGAAATAAGTACTGTCCCCAGTACTACAAACAGAAAGACTACTATTTTCCTTTATGCTGTTGATCTGCCTGGCCTTTCCACCATAATTCAAGCATGACCTTGTAAGAGAGAGCTAAATCTGGCAAACTACAGTTAATCCTTGCACAACACAGGTTTAAACTGCATCGGTCCACTTATACAGGGATTTTTTTTTTCAATAAATACCATACAGACTATAAATATATTTTCCCTTCCTTAGGACTTCCTTAATGACAATTTCTTTTCTCTAGCTTACTTTATTGTAAGATTTCAGAATATAATACATATAACATACAAAATGTGTATTAGTAGACTATGTTATCAATAAGGCTTCTAATCAACAGTAGGCAATTAGTAGTTAAGTTTTGGGGGGAGTCAAAATTTATAGGCAGATTTTCAACTTCACAGGTTTTGAGTGTCACAGTCCCTGCATTGTTCAAGGGTCAACTATATCTTAGAGAAGAGTTTTAGTAGAACATATTTCAGCATTCAGACTGACAACACAGTCCCAATATGTCCCTCCAACACACACACACACACACACTCACATTCACATTTGCACACACACACATTCACACTTACATACATGCACACATAATTCCTACAACTTTTCCTTTATTTTCAGAACTTTTCAAAACATACCTCCTGTGAATCCTGTAACTTCTTTTCAGCTACTTTCTCTGCCAACTAGTTTTCCTCTGTCCTTTAAACATACCAAAAGGGGGCACCTGTATGATTCAGTTAAGTGTCACCTTCTGCTCAGGTCATGATTTCAGGGTTCCTGGATCAACCTCTCCACCACAGGTCCAGCTCCCTGCTGAGTGAGGAGTCTGCTTCTCTCTCTGCCCCTCCCCCTGGCTTGTGTTCTCTCCTCTCTCTTTCTCTCTGTCAGTTAAATTAAATTAACTCAAATCAAATTAAATTAAAAATAAAATAAACACACCACAAGATTTGTAGGTTTGGCTTTCTTCTCTTTAAGGTTTGTATCTTCTTGATAAGTAGTCTCAGATTCTACTATTGCTATATTGTATAACTATCTCTACGTTAACTTCCAAATCCATATCTCCAAACCTGCATGAGCTTTCCTCACCAATATTAGACCAATATTTCTTGTATTTACTTCAAATATAACCTCTAAAATGGAATTTTCCTTTCTTACTCCATCTCACCTACTTTTTGTCCTATATTTATTCACCCACTCATTCAGCAAATAGTTACCAAGTACCATTAACCACTCATTCTTCCAAACTTTACACTTGAGAGCCAACCTTCATTCTTCTCAGCCCTTCTTCTGCTTGGGTCAACTGTGTATCCTAACTCAGGTCTCTTAGACTGAGCCCATTTCTTTATACCCACTAACACATTAGCCACATTCATTATAATCTCTCACCACAATGCCTCCTGCTGCAACTGCTTAGACATTTCCCCTGCTAGTGAAGTCAGCCCATTTTCCACATAGTTGGCAGAATTATCCTTCCTAAAAATAAATCAGGTCATGTCACTTCCTCTTCTGAGAAGCCTTCATAGCACATAGTGGTGGTGGGGTGAACCAACTGCACTGGAATTAGCTAGGGAACTCATTAAGCTGTCACTTCTTGAGCCCCAGACCTACTGTATCCATCTCCTTACAGAGAAGGCCTAGGAATCCCCACCTTTAATAAGTTCCCCAGATGATTCTTTTGCCCACTCAAGGTGGAGATGCGCTAGCTTGCAGGAAAGAATCTAAACTCCTTAGGCAGAAATACAAGGTCCTTCACCCTCTGGGTCCGGCTGGTCTCAGTTCCCTCCACTCAGTACTGTGCACCCTACACATCAGTCACACTGAACTTCTCACTCCTGTCTATAGACACTTCAGGCCCTCCCATACCTCCATGTCTTTCTCTATGCACAGTTCCTCTGCCTCCTTCTTCACCTAGCAAAATCTTGGTCTATCTTCTTCAGTGAATCCTTCCCTGACCATCACCCCTTTCTCCATCAGAACTGTCTCTTCCTTCTTTGCTCTTCTGAAGCCCTTTCCTCATACTTTCATCATGGCCAGGCACTAGCCCTGAAATACAGTTTACCTGTTCATGTGGTGGTCTCCCAAATAGACCACCTAATGGTCTATTACCATTATACCAGAGGTATAATACCTCTAATGGTATTATCTGGCAAATTAAAAAAACTTCATAAATGTCTAGTGCATTGGTGAATTACTTGACTCACTAGATCAACTAATTTATTTATCTAGTGTTCATTTTGGCAGACTCACTGGCAGCTCTGCTTAAAATCTAAAGTTTTATAGGAAGAAACTAAAATTCTCTCACAATCAGGAAAAACAACCATTTTCACTCAAGCCAGGCCTGCCTCTGGAATTTACAGGTTCTAACATTATAACAGGTTAGACTGTGAAAGAACTCTCTGTTTTAGCTGCACACATTCCTCACAGAGCCATAATTTGATGTAATGCTCTGATGTCACTGTAATGACTAATTTTATGTGTCAATTTAACTGGGGTCTGGGGTGCCCAGACCTTTGGACAAACACTATTTTGGGTATATCTTTGAGAGTATTTCTGGAAGAGATTAACATTTGAAGTAGAAGACTGAGTAAAGAGGCACCTGGGTGCCTCAGCCCTTCAAGCATCTGCCTTCAGCTCAGGTCATGATCCCAGGGCCCTGGGATCCAGTCCCACATCAGGCTCCTTGCTCAGAGGGCTCTCTTCCCCTGCTCTTGCATTCTTGCTCACAGTCTCTCAATCTCTCTCTCTCTCTCTCAAATAAATAAATAAAATCTTAAAGAAAAAAGAAGAAGAAGAAGAAAATGACGACGACTGAGTAAAGCAGACGGTACTCCTCCATCTGGTTAGGTCACATTCAATCAACTAAAGAACTAAATAGAACAAGAAGGCTGAATAAGAGGGAACTGCTGCCTCTTTGAGCTGGGACATTGATCTTTTCTGGCCTTTGGACTCAGACCAAAACATTGGCTCCTCTTAGGTCTCAAGCCTGTCTGATTTCAGACTGTAATTTATACCATCAGCTTCCCTGGTTCTCAGGCTTTTGGACCCAGACTGGAACTACATATGTATCAGCTCTCTCCTGGGTCTCCAGTTTACCAACTGCAGATTTTGGGACCACATGACCCAATTCTATATAATAAATCTTATTTTTTGTTTGTTTATTTATATACACATCCTATTAGTTCTGTTTCTCTGGAGAACCATGGCCAAAACATTCACCAGGTGGCCATTTGAAAATCGTTTCTGTATTACTCTCCATTGAAAACTTTGTCCATTGGGGGACCTGGGTGGCTCAGTGGGTTAAAGCCTCTACCATCAGCTCAAGTCATGATCTCAGGGTCCTGGGATCGAGCACCGCACCAGGCTTTCTGCTCGACAGGGAGCCTGCTTCCTCTCTCTCTCTCTCTCTCTGCCTGCCTCTCTGCCTACTTGTGATCTCTGTCTGTCAAGTAAATAAATAAAACTTAAAAAAAAAGAAAAAGAAAACCTTGTCCATTAATTTAAGTCCTCCACTGAAACGGTGATAGACATAACTTGAGAGTGCTGCTGATGCCCAAATGCTTATCACATACTCAGGGATCCAACTGTCCACTTTACATCTCAACTGAGTTATCTCATAAGTAACTCAAACTGAACATGTCCACAACAGAACTCCTGATTTTGGTCTCCAAAACAGCTTATGCACAGTCTTCACTATCTCAAAAGATGGATCATCATTCATCCATATGCTTAAGCTGAAAACCTAGAACAATCTAAATTTCTTTTTCTTATTTCCATCATTGCAGCTAATCAGCAAGTGATGGTGATTCTCCTTCAATCAGAACATTTAATAGCACCTCTACCAGCTTTATCCTGAACCAAGCCACCCTCTTCTCTCACTCAGACTTTTGCAGTGGTATCAAGAGGGACTCCAATAGGAGAACCAAATATTCTCCCTGCTTCTACTCTTGCCTCCTGCAGGCTTTTCTCCATATGGAAGTTGCCAGGGGAAATCAGAATTAGACATTAAAAAAGGTAACAAAATTTTGAAAGTTCAGTTTCCAAAAGTTCCCCAATCACAGTTGGGAAAAAAAATCCAAATCTCTACAAAGGCAAACATGGCTACCTTCTCTAGCTTCATCTCCTACCAGTCCCCTGCCACTCACACCACCACTCACACCACTGCTGTATCCCTCCCTAGCTATGTACAAGTTTCCTCCAGTATTACTGGCTGTTTCTCCAATATATCAAGTTTTTTCCTACCTCTAGGCCTAGGAACTTGCTTTTTCCTCTCATGAAATGCACTTTGCATGGTTTACTCTTATCATTTGGGGTAACTGCTCTTATGTCACCTCCCCAAACAGACCTGTCTCCCCAGCATTTTCTATCCCATTAGTCCACTATATTTGCCTTCAGAGCACTTATCACTACCCAATGTTACTTTATTTACTGACTTGTTTGTTGACCTTCTCTTAACTAAAAACCTCATGAAGACAGAATTTGTTTTTCTTGTACACTTCATATCCACAGTGTCTGGAATACAGCATATGTACAATGAGTAAATGAATGGGCAGTTTCTTCTTAGTATGTCATACTTAAAAAAAAATCAGTGTTTGCAAAATGATACCTATCATTTTGATATGTCTCTAAAGAGACAAGATAAGGGAAAAGAAAGAGCTAAGTTCTGATAGAAACCTGGCAGGACTGCCCCCCCCCATAAATGATACATATCAGTTATATCTCATCATATATATGATTAGACATATATATGAGAAATTATATAATTCATTGTGTTTCTCTTTTTCCTTAATTTCCTGGAAGCCCAGTTCTAAATTTTGTACTCAAGCCCAACAACTTAAATTGGGTTCATTTTCAATTACCTATTACATGCTTTTGATCACTTATCATTATTGAAACATCCCATAGAGCTAGCTATCTTTTATTATAAACTAGTTTAATTCCTTGGTGTAGGCAGACTATAAAAATTAATGCATACATACTCATTTATTGATACACGGATATTAATATTGTTTCTCAAAAAAAATTGTTTCTCCAACATGACCAAGTTCCTTGAAAGCAAGCCTATATATAATAGCCTTTCTTATGTCCTCAAGCACAATCAAAAGGCAGAGTTTATTATATTCACTTGATAACATTCTTAATATATACTGATTTCTTTATTGATTGATCAAGACCAAAATCACATTTTGGTTACAAGTGAGTAAGCTAAGATGCACAGGAAATTGTTATCTCCCTTTCAAAAAGTGGACAAAGATTTGTTAGAAGTGAGAGAGGAGTTATCTGCACAAAAAAGAGAACTTGTCTTGGTGAGCTGGATAGGGAGGGTACACAGGCACAGCTAAGCCTGACACAAAGTTTGGTAGGAGAAAATCTAGAAAAGTTGAAAAGTTCTCCAAGAAAATTCCCCTGGAAAAAACTGGTGGAGAGAGAATAAGTTAAGGGGGAGAAAATAATTTGAGGATATCTCAGGACTGCCTTGAAGAAAGGTGAAGGTATTGATCCAAATCTTGCTGGAGAAATAATGAAGAACCCTTGGCAGGGTGGATGGGGTTGAGGGGAGTTGGGATAAATTGGGATTAAAGGGATGGGTGCAGTGGATGACTGTTACTAACACTGACTGAAGACTACAGGTGGAGAGACTAAAGATATCCCTTTCATCTACTTGTGGGCCCCAGACTAAGGTTAGAGAGACAAGATAGGGCAAAAGAAAGGGAGAGCTAAGTTCTGACAGAAACCTGGCAGGACTGCCCGCTCACTGTTAATTCTTGACATTCAGCCCAAAGTCCAGCAGAAATGTTAAAGACCAGCACTAACCACGAAGGCCAGCAGCAGTAGATGTTGACCTGGTAGATAGAGCAGTTGTCCCCGCTGGCATCTTTCCAGCTGGCTGGGCCCTCCACATCTCCACAAAGCTCTTTGGCAGTGGCCACAGTACTAGACAAGAATAAGGTTTTGGATTTCTGTAGGTATTTCCCCACCACTCCCCATATGCCCCGATTCTACAATTTGCATTTCTCGCACCAAGAGAGGGCCTTGAGATCCTCCTCATTAAATAAGACAGACAAGCACAATCGAATAAAAACAGTAGACATCCCGCATCCACAGCCTGTTTCAGCACCCAGAGCCCTCTAATGGACACTTTGCTCAGACAATAACATCTTCATAGGAGCCCAGAAATAGCCAGGACAAAATGTGAAGTTTCCGCCAAAAATTGTGCTAAATGACTGCATGTTAGTCAGAGGGACTTATATAATACATCAGGGTCTTTGGACAGTTTTTTATGCTCTTGGAGTACAGTTCTCCATTGCTGAGACATTTACCTATTTCAGAACAGGGAACAGATGGGAGGGGCGGTTTCAACATGTAAGGGAGAGAACTCTTGCTCAAAGGACGTTTGCCCTAACATTGGACCAGACCTAGAACCAATAACATCTTTAAAACCCCTTGTGATTACTCATTAAGAGATGCACTATTAACCCCACTAAGAAATCAAGCTACACTGATGCGAAAACTGAGAGATCATTCATAAATCTAATAGGTATAGGCAGACCAAATGGAATACATTCATGATAATCTTGGAAGAAATCACCCACTAACAGCTTCCACTCCCCTCCATATGGCACAGCCATATCCATTCAAGATCATCTCCATCCTCAACACACATCTTCATGCATACTTACCATGTTCCAAGCATGATATTACAACACCATTTCATATATGCCTCTCAACAGCCCGAGAGGTAAATACAACTATTATCCCATTTCACAGATGAGGAAACTCATCAAGTAAGCCCTCACCTCATTGATAGAGTCAGCATTTAGACCCAAGTGTTCTGACTCAAGAGCTCCCACTCTCGGTCTCTAGACTACGCAGTCTCCCACAGAATGGCACAGGGCCATTGACAGAAATGTCAAAATGAAGCACATCATCCCATGCAATGGCCTCTGAAGACAAAGATGGTTGCAACTCACCAGGGCGGATTTATATGTCATAGGCAGAGGAGATGTGTCCTCCTGAAGCTCTGAGGATAATAACTCTGAATACAAGTGGTTTTGTTTGCTAAATTAAACCATATTGTCAGCTAAAATTATAGTAATGCAGCAATCCCTTTAACTTTCATCTAGTTTATATTTGAAGTTTCCTCCTAAAAAACAAACACTTTAAGCTTAAGAAAATACTTTCGAAATGATTTCTGAAGAGATGAAATAATTGTAAGGACTCTGCCAATTGGTCTCAATGCAGAGATATGCTTACACTAAAAATTTTAAGCTCTAGGCCTCAAATCCCTGCAGAATACCACTACACACACACACACACACACACACACACATATTTATCACATAAACATCAAACACATAAACAAACTACACAACAAACACCACAGGCAAACATATACACACCACATATAGTACACACCACATACACACACCACACACATACCACACACTCCACTCAAACACCATGGCACACACTTATTCAACACAAAAAAACACCATAAATAACACACATACACCCCACACACACACACATAACACATATATACGCAACACACAAACCACACACCCATCACATATGTACAAATATACCACAAGATACCCATGCCATACAAACCATACACACACAGAACACATGCCAACAGTAAAGTTGCATGTGCTGCTGATACTTATTTGTGGTGTGATATTTATTAATGATGAAATTCATTTTCAATTTGAAGAGTACAGCTCTGTAGGGGCAACTGTTTTAAACTTGAGGAAAACTTAATTAAATGACAAGTTTAGTTAATTGTTATAGACCAAAATGCAGTTTATATTAGCAAAAAAGAAGTATGGGGCTTCAAAAAAACATACCCTTAAGCCTACTAAATCACTGCAATTTTAAAATCTTGAATCTGCCATTAGTGGGGGAAAGAAAATCTCTTTTGCAATCTGGCACATTCTTATGATGAGTTTCTTACTGTGACTCATGCCATAGATGCCTTGTGCAAATGTATAAGAAAATAACCAGACTGATATGTGAGGAGAATTTCAATGATGGGAGAAAAGCTGTTTGAGCAAACCAAGCCCTTCCCAGTCTTCCCAGTCTTCCCAGTCTTCCCAGCCGTGGGGCTGTTCTGGCTGTACACATCATACTAAAAAAAGGAAAGTATTCTCAGAGAGTACGGAAGAACTTCACAGGACACCAGTAGAGAGGAAAAGAGAGAGAGAGAGAGAGAGAGAGAATTTCTAAGTTTGCCCTACGTCCACTGAAAAACACTCTAAACCTAATAGCCTGTATTCTCTTTTCTTCCTCTAATTCAAAATCCTATAGCTAAAAGCGAGCAGCCTCAACTGCCTTCAAGCTTAAAGCTGGGGAGAGCGAATGAAGGTGAAGCAAAAGAAGGAAGTTGAGGATGTTAGTTAATGGGAGATTAGGCTGAATGGCTTCCTCCCTGAGTGGGTTTCTCAATGGGGGGGTGGCAGAGAAGAGGGGGTGAAGAACATATGGCTGAGGAAAGTACGAGATGCACATAACTAAGAAGTTCTTGCCTAATTCGTTTTTAAAATTTTATTATATTTAAATTGAGTTGATTGGGGAGCTTGGGTGGCTCAGTGGGTTAAGCCTCTGCCTTCAGCTCAGGTCATGATCTCAGGGTCCTGGGATCAAGCCCCGCATCGGGCTCTCTGCTCAGCAGTGAGCCTGCTTCCCCCTCACTATCTCTGCCTTCCTCTCTGCCTACTTGTGATCTCTGTCAAATAAATAAATAAAATCTTAAAAAAAAATCAACCCCCTTATAAATACAGATTAAAGTTTTAGGATCAAGACAGATCAAGATCAAGACAATATTACAGCTATTACTTAACAGTTCCTTAAATATTCTGGCAAATGGGAAGAGTGAGAAGGCAATAAAAAGAAACAAGTATAACTATCAAAAAGGAGAAAGAATTATCACATGAGAATCTATCTAAAAAACTTCAAGATAGCAACAAATCAGAACTCATCAGAATATTCACTAAGGAGCTAGTTATGAAACAAATTACCCAAATTACTAACTTTCCTATGTATTAACAAAAAGTCAAAAATGTGATGAAAAATTTAAATCCCACTCCAACAGCAAAAGGATCTCTTTACATATAAAGAATCGTGGGGCGCCTGGGTGGCTCAGTCGTAAGGCATCTGCCTTCGGCTCTGGTCATGATCCCAGCGTCCTGGGATCGAGCCCCGTATCAGGCTGCCTTCTGGGCAGGAGGCCTGCTTCTCCCTCTCCCACTCCCCCTGCTTCTGTTCCCTCTCTCGCTGTGATTCTCTCTGTCAAGTAAGTAAATAAAATCTTTAAAAAAAAAAAAAAAATCATCACAGGACACCTAGAAGGCTCAGTCAGTTAAGCATCTGCCTTCGGCTCAGGTCATGCTCCCAGGGTCCTGGGATTGAGTCCCACATCAGGCTCCCTGATCGGCCAGCAGGAGTCTGCTTCTCTTTCTCCCTCTGCCTCATCCCCCCTGCTCATGCTCTGCCTCTGTCTTTCACTCTCTTTGTAAAGTAATAAATAAATCTTTAAAAATAAAAATAAAATAAAGAATAATCACTCTGAATAAACAAGAAATGTGGAGGATATACATTGAGAGAAAATTACAAAATTATGCTTAAGACATAACAGAAGATTTTAATCAATTTCCAGGAAACTTCAAGAGTTGTACAACTGAACTCCATCCAGGCCAACTGAGACCCCACCTAAAGCCAAAACCGGTGACTTTGGGATACTCAAGACTAGAGAACTGGGCTTCTTTCAGGACCCTAGTTATCTGGACAATAAGGACTATGCCAAAAGGCATTACCTGGTCCATTTGTCCATGTTTTAGTGATGAGACTTCACACACACACACACAACCAGTGGAGGTGAACTGTTTCCATAGGCTGCCTTTCTGGAGTAGAACTATGTTACTCTATATTAGTTGACAGCAGTGCTTGCCACTATAAAGATAAGCCCCATTTTTTCAATAGCTGAAGAAATGAAAATAACCTTCTTGCTTATTAAAAAGTCTAATCAGCCTGGGATAAGGAGAAAGGACAGGAACCAGGTTGGTGGGGACCCTGCCAGCATCAATACAAATAAGAGGACTCCTATTTAATATTAATATGAGTTAATCAAACAAGCACTGATTTTTTTTTTAATAGACAAAAAAAAAATCCAAAAAAACAAAAGTGGAGTTTTGACCTCAGAGTCAATCTGCTAGAGAGAGCAACTTCCAGGAAAGTGTTGCTAACTTTCCCCTTGGTAGACTTCTGCCTAGAAATCTGCTGGATACCATATTTTTTAGATACCACATTAAAAAGAGTTTCAAGGAGCCCATAAAAGCCCTAGCAAGCTTATAATAACCTAGTCACTCTCTAATCTATACTAGAATTACGATGAAAATGTACTTAGTTGGGAAAAAATTCTGGATAACTATACTGTTGTAAAGGCTTTTCAGGATCTACTTCACTTTTCTCACAAAAACAGTGATCACTAAGTGTGCAAAACCAATATACATTTAGTAGGGTTTTGCCTCCTCTTGTATACTAAGGGGATCCCACAAGATAACCTTTTGCCTAGCATTTTCTCCCTACCATGCATGAATCTCTATAGTCATGCACATGGATGAAAGCATGAACTCCAGAAGACTCTTGTTTAAATGAAAATACATTCACTGGAAAAGTAATATATCAGTTAACGCTACCACAAGAATGCTGCTGCTGATTTACCCAAAACCAAGAAGCATGCAACAGGAATTATT
The DNA here is from genome assembly GCA_004024625.1 of Mellivora capensis. NCBI lineage: Eukaryota > Metazoa > Chordata > Mammalia > Carnivora > Mustelidae > Mellivora > Mellivora capensis. The sequence goes on from PISX010023737.1 coordinate 17,635, forward strand.
TACTCTTATGTTCATAAATCTGCAGGTCTGCTGGGACAGCTCAGCCTTATACTGTGGATGTGTGAATTGATTGGGGCAGCTCTGCTCCACATTCGTCATTCTTCTGGGACTACAGAAGAACCCAGGAGATGTTTATGGCAACACAGAAGCACAGGAGGGCAAGCCAAAACATGTCAGCATATTTGAAGCCTTTGTTGTCATCATGTTCACTAACATCTCATTGGCCAAAGCAAATACATGGCCTATCCCAACATCAGTAGGACAGAAAAATATATTCCATCTCTAGCAAGAGGAACCACCACAAAGTCACCTGACAAAGAGCTGACACCCAGGGAGGGTTGAAGAATTGGGAACAACAATGCAATCTTCCAAATGTAATATGAACTCACTCTTAACCAATAATACAGTAACGTTTCAGGGTGCTTGGCTGGCTCAGCCAGTAGAGCATGAGACTCTTGACCTTGGAGTTGTGGGTTCAAGCCCCACACTGGGTGTAGAGAATACTTTAAAATCTAATAAAAAATAATTACTCAGTAACATTTGTTTTCATACTTATCTAGTCATAAATGCAGGACACTAAGGAAATAGAAGGAAGGGAAGAAGTAGGATCTAAAAATGTGTCACATTTCTGGGAGGGAGGTAAAGGTAGGGGAGGTGCCACAGTGGAGTCCTTGATAGAGAAAATAATAAAGCAGAACACCCTCATGAATGAAATTCACTGATAAAAATTTAAAAATGAAGAAAAATAAGATATGACAGTAGAAAGACAGGTACATGGAGGATAAAAGAAAATTCCAAAGACAAGTTTAAAAAAACCCACACAGAGAAATGAAAGTGTTCAAGCATAATTTTTTCTCCTTTTGAACCTGGAATTCCTTTTATGGCCATCCCTAATCTATTATCTATGGCTTATGATTTATAATCTGAAAGAGTTTGCAATTTATAATCTGTAAGAATCTCTCTGCAACAATCCTTTCTACAAGAAAATAAAAAATTCTGTTTGTGTGTGTACACAGAATTTTTCTTTCAAACCAGGCAGATCAGAAACTTCCTAGAATTTAAACCATGAACGTAGGGACACAAAACTGAAAATGGTAAGAGTTCACTTATTCTTCCTGAAGATGCTGTCTTGTGATTACTGCTTCCCAGGTTCTCAGAGTTGCTCTATATTCCTGACTCCACCCCCGAAACCTCTTGTTCACATTTCCTTCAACTCTGTGAACCATCCTTTCATCCTACCAATAAATATATTTTTTGCTTCAATGAGTAAAAATTTATTTCCGTTGCTTTCAATCAAAGAATTGTATCAGGTATAGGTCCCTTTCCCATTTTCTATCCTCCAAGGAAATGAGAAAGAAAGAGAGAGAGAGAACACTAAAGATGCCTTAAAGCAAATAACAAGGCATGCCATCATTCAAGAATCCAGTATCTAAAATCATTTCATGAAAATGACTGTTACCATGGCAACCTTTCAGTGTGCATTCAGCGATTTTATGTGCATTCATTAACATTCTAATGTAAACCAAACCGTATTGGCTTATTTGGCCTTGATTCCTTTTTAAATATAGATTGCTTTGTCTCATAAAAGGTATCAGAGCTTCTATTCAAGAGGGTTGGCTGTCCATCAGTAAGGACGAATAGCCAACTTTTGTATTAAATGGATGGGATCTGCATCCAGGACAAGTTCAGCCAGAACCTGAGGCAGCAAATGGTTTCCACAGCCATATGAAACCAGTGAGCATCACGGAACACTCATGTGCTACCTGGTTCTGAGATTCGCCAGCTCACTGACTCAGAGAACAGCTTCATCCTTCCTGAAGAAACCAGTCAGGCAATCAAAGAAAATAAACAAAAGGAAATAAAGAGGTGAATCCACATATACTGAGATCAACAATCGTTTTTACATCTTCAGAGAACTTAGGGAAAATTTTAGAATATAGTGATAAAGAGAAATAGATTTTATATACACACAGTATCCAAAGGATTGAAAGGATGAAGCACAAAGAACAAGTCAACTAAAAGCAGCAATCCTTCCAATGCCGGCCTCCCACACAATGCAAGACCTGGAAGGGGTGACACCAGGCAGCAAAGAAATGGGAGGCTGCCGAATATGAAAAAGATGAAAATTCTACAGTGAAGGAAACATAGATGGAAGCCTATGTCCATTTGTCTCATCTTCACAGGAGCATCCAACAAGCCTGGCTAGGTGAAATGGAAGTAGAGAGGAGAAAGGAGGAGGAGCAGGGAGGAAAAGAAAAAGAGTGATGAATAAAGAAACTCTGCAAAACTATGGTAATGAAAACTGAGGTGTGAGTTTAGTAATAGCTCAATGGAAATGGAATAGGGAGCCCATAACAGACTTGTGTACATAGCAAAATTTAGTTCACCGTACATATGGTACTTCAAATGAATGAGAATGAAGACTAGTTTAAAATGAGTTGGAGTTCATTAAATAAAAATTCAAAAAATAAAGATAGATCCCTATGTCACACTAGATCAAAATTTATAAATACCAGATATAATGAAGACCTAAAGTAAAAAAAAAAAAAGTATAAAAGTACCAAAAGAAAATATGAAAACAGTGGTGTCTGGGTGGCTCAGTTGGTTAAGCAACTGTCTTTGACTCAGGTCATGATCCCAGAGTCCTGGGTTGGGCTCCACATTGGGCTCCCTGCTCAGCAGGGAGTCTGCTTCTCCCTCTGACCCTCTCCCCTCTCATGCTCTCTTTCTCAAATAAATAAAATGATTTTTTAAAAAATAAAAAAAATATGAGAGCATATAGATAAGGAAGACCTATTTAAGGAAAATATGAATTCCAGAAACAATGAATTTTTTTAAAAAAAGGAATGCATGTTTCAGTGACATAACAATTTTAAACCTCTGTATCATGATAGCATACACTAAATTAAAAGATTAAAAGATCTAAATTTGTAAAATATTTGCAATATAAGTAAAAAATAAGAAAGGGAAAGGCAATTCAATTTTTTTCATGTGCAAAAGAACATTGGCAGAGACTGCAGAGACTGTTCGATATCTCCAATTTTCATTATGAGCTGCTTCTGTACTAATAAAATTTTTAGTTGGATACAGATTTGCCCAAAATAAAGGTTATATTTCACAACCTCCCTTAAAGTTTGGTCACCTGTGGCTTGTGGCTGAATTCTGGCCATGGTAATACAAAAAGAAGAGTCATCAAGGAGATTCCAAGAAACGTCTTCGGAGAGTATTTGTGAGTCCTTAATCCCCTTCTTCATCTTTTCCTCCATCCTCCTGCCCAGAACACAAATGCTTCCATCTTGGACTTGAGGTAAAGGTGAGGAGTTGGATTTGAACAGGAAGGAATTCCCTTTGTCCTGTGGAAGAAAGTCAAGAATGGTATGTATGTAGATAAGTCGCAGTGAGGGGATGCAAAGTTGAACAAGATAATGCTTCACAGCCTCAATTTGTTTGAAGAAGCAGAAGAAAACCTAGCTAAGAGTAAGAGAAGGGAGAACTTAAGGAAAGTGGTATTGGCATGGCACTATTGTTGAAGACAATGAAAAAAGAACCTGAAAATAGCAATGCCACAGAATCAAAGGAGAGCCTGGCAAGAGTTTAAGGCCATAAATGTGTAGTGGTAGCCATCTGTAAGGTTTATTATAAAGTCTACTGATTTTTTTCCCCTAACCTTGATTAGCTAATCTTTTTTTTAAAGATTTTATTTATTTATTTATTTATTTGAGAGAAGGCATGCACATGTGCAAGCAATGTGAGAAGTAGAGGGAGAGGGACAAGCAAACTCCATACTAAGTGTGGAGCCCAACACAGGGCTTGATCTCATGACTCTTAAGATCATGACCTGAGCAGAAATCAAGAGTTGGAGGTTTAACTGATAAAGGCTCCCAGGTGCCCCCGATCAGTTAATGTGAAGATAAGAGCAAAGAAAGCAAACTGAGGCATCGATCCAGTGTTAGGATATAGGACAGTGGGTTTAGCATAGAAGTAAAAGGGGTAGTTGTGGGAAAATTATTTTAGAGAATCAAATATGAGGTTCATGGAGAAGAAAGCAAACCTAAGATGGGGATACTAAATTGGGAGGAAGTAAAAGCACCAAGGAACTGAAAATCTAGACAATGGTGAGAAACAGATATAGTGGAAATGAAGCTATGAAAAAACAGGAGGCTGGAGTCAGGGATCAGGATACCTGAGTTTTACTTGAATATTCTATAATGAAGATGTTCTAGAAGAAGGCAAGTTTCAGAATATGACCATGCAAAAGACAGGAAAAACATATTGCAGTGGTAAAAAGCATGGACTTTGAGCCAGGAAGAATTTCTGTTACTAGTTTTATTATCTACCTTCATTTAGCTTTGGTTTCTTCACCACACCTGTTCATTAGATTGTTGTGAGAATTAAAGGAAATTTTAATTTCTTTGAATTAAAGAGCACTGTTCAGTGCCCAGCACATACTAAGCTCTCAATAACTGATAGTTTAAAAAAAAAAAAAAGAGAGAAAAAAACACATACATCCCCTATTATTCTGTCTACCATTAATTAAGATGCACAACCCAGGGGCACCTGGGTGGCTCAGTCAGTTAAGCATCTAACTCTTGGTTTCAGCTCAGGTCAGGATCTCAGAATCCTGAGGTCAAGTCCAGCATCTGGCTCTGCGCTCAGCATGGATTCTGCTTGAGATTCTTTCTCCCTCGTTCTCCCTCCCCACCACTTGCTTGTACACTCATATGTGTACTTTCTCTCTCTAGAACAAACAAACAAAACCTTTTTAAAAAAAGATGCACGGGGCGCCTGAGTGGCTCAGTGGGTTGAGGCCTCTGCCTTCTGCTCTGGTCGTGCGTGATCCCGGGGTTCTGGGATTGGGCCCCGCACCGGGCTCTCTGCTCGGCAGGGAGCCTGCTCCCCGCCCTCTCTCTGCCTGCTTCTCTTTCTACTTGTGATCTCTCTCTCTGTCAAATAAATAAATAAATAGAATCTTAAAAAAAAAAAAAAGCAACACATAATTTGGGTGGAAAAATGTAATACCTGTAATAGTGATGCTGATATTGCCTATGGGCAACAAACATTTCCAAATTTAATGCAAATGCCTAACAAGAAAGAAGTGAAAAGCCTAATCCAGTTATAAGCTCTTCCTTTCCCTTGATTGTAAATGTCTAAGAAAAAAAAGGTCTAAGAAAATGAGTACACACAATAGTGATTAATATTCCAGCAATTAACAAGTCAGCAATTACAGCAAAAACTCAACCCCATCAACTAAGCCAACATTTTGAAGAGGAAAGAAATATTTTTAAATGAAATATATTTTAAATGAAAAAGAACCTATTTCCAGATAACAAGTAAAAAATAATGGTAAGTAAACAAACCAAAGAGCCAGTGTGCTTAGGGACAGCAGAATTTTTCCTGGTAAAGCTGGAAAGGATGTCAGATTTACCTAGTCCAATCAGTATGTTCAACGTCAGAAAGCTTTCCCTACTCAGTATGTCCTTATCACTCCTCCCCCACTCTTTATCATATGAAGTGTGGGAAATGTATACCTATACATCAAATATATTAAATAAATCAATTCACCAGAAGCCCTTACAGTGTAGCTGGAGACCAAGTATAACTGGGTCATGGGCTAAAGGAATGACTGCAGACTTGTTATCTGCTACTTATATGTGAGAGCACATGGTTTGATCTGTGACATAACAAACTCCATTTAACTTAAATGGCTTTAAACCACATAGCTGGAGGGCACTACCTGCTGTTCTCTGCCTGGCACATAGTAGGTACTCAACAAATGTTAAAATCCATCGGTTCATTTATGTAGCCAACATCTTTTGAGTCCCTAATATGTCTCAAACATTACTCTAGACATCAGAAATAGAGCAAACACATTTTAAAATTTTTTATTTATTTTGCTGTTTGCATATGAAAGTAATATATGATACTGCAAAAAGTAAAACAATACAAAGACATTTCAAATTTTCTTTGTGGTAAAATATGGAATCAACTATTTTAAATGTTCCATGAACATATATGGAGAATAAAGTGTTTCTTCTCTATTCAAAGGAAGTACGGTCTTTCTCCTATATTCAAGAGTGTATATGCACGCTCCGGTGTATGCGCACACACGCACAAAGTTAACTTGTTACATTGTTCAATTCCTGTATGTCCTTACTTATTTTTTTTAACTACTGGAGATGTTCAATTTTCGTATGCACATACTAAAATCCCTTACTATAATTATTTTATCTCACTAGTCAATGAAAATTAAGATTAAAGAATCATAAAACAATTGAAATGCAAGAGCTAAAGTAACCCCTTTGTTAAGCACCACATGAATCAGAAAAACATTAAATGAATCTATTCTATATTAGTAGAATGTCTGTAGCTAAATACATTGTGGATTAAATGATAAGATTTTTTTTCTTCAGAAAAATCCTTTTTCTGTTAATGTCAAATTAAATCCCTCAAGCACAAGAACTATATATCAGATCATTTACCTCTTCTGTGACTCATAATTATTCCCGCTGGCTCATTTTTTTTTTTTAAGATTTATTTATTTATTTATTTATTTGACAGAGAGAGATCACAGTAGACAGAGAGGCAGGCAGACAGAGAGAGGGAAGCAGGCTCCCTGCCGAGCAGAGAGCCCGATGCGGGACTCGATCCCACGACCCTGGGATCATGACCTGAGCCGAAGGCAGCGGCTTAACCCACTGAGCCACCCAGGTGCCCCCCGCTGGCTCATTTTTAATGCTGGCTTTTGTATGGTTGAAAATGACTGTGCAATTAGGTTAATTCTGTTTCTGTTAAAACGACAAAAATTAGGTTTCTCTCAAGAAACAGAAGCCATATGAATACAGTGATGAGAAAGTAAAAAACAGTTCAGAAACACTTTAAACTGTAATACAAAGTCCTATTAGGGTAGCCAACAAACACGATTGTGAGAGAAGAGTCTGCCTGCATTGTTCATCTTTAAAGGTCCTTCAGTTTTCTTTTGGACTACTCCTCTTCAGATCTTAAATAAGGAGCAGATAATGTGCAAAATACAATTATTTTATGCAGTCCCATCTAGAAAGCAATGAGCCACAGAAGGAGACGCCCAGCTGACCATCTATGCTATTAGTCACATTGGTTTAAAACCTCACAGGTTTTGTGAGGATAAAACAAAAAGAAAACCTTCCCATAAGAAAGAATCCAGAGGGTGGATACTATAATGACAAGTGTGTATAATTATACAAAATGTTCACTTTTCATACAGGCACAACAAATTTCATCTGCACCAGGCCAAATGGCAGCGAGTTTAATCTTGAAGTTGACTATAGCTCCAAACACTAGTGACGTGAATTCACCTAAAATCTTCAGATTACTGTCCCACTTAAAAACTTAATAGTTTAGGGGTACCTGGATGGCTCAGTCATTAAGCGGCTGCCTTCAGCTCAGGTCATGATCCTAGGGTCCCGGGATCGAGCCCTGTACTGGGCTCCCTGCTCAGCAAGAAGCCTGCTTCTCCCTCTCCCACTCCCCCTGCTTGTGTTCCCTCTCTCACTGTGTCTCTCTCTGTCAAATAAATAAATAAAGTCTTTTTTAAAAAACTTAATAGTTTATTAATTAATATGGAAACTATTGCTGTAAGCTCTTATCTTTAGAAGAGGGACTAAGTTATTTTTCTTGAAATTCTTCTGCATTAAAAATAACTTGTTTAAAAAAAAATAACTTGTTTTGTCAAGGATGCCTTATTTGGTCCTAGGGTATATATATTTGGCATCTACTAAAATGAGTATTTTAAGACTGTTCATTGTTGTATATAGTTCCTTTTGTCAGCAAACAAACAAGAATCCCTATGAAGAGACTGAACCAATTCCACCAACAAGTTTCCTTCAAAAACAACTCTTAGCCATAATCATCATAGTTATTTAGTGACCATCTACCAAGCGCTCTACCCGCATTACTTCATGTAACCCTGCAAGGTAGACAGTATCTCAGCTCTTTTACGAAGGGGACCAAGGAAAGAATAACATAACATGCCATAGGCATCTGAGTTACCGACTTCACCTCAACCAGGCTTGGTCATTCTCAACTTGCCTGCTAACACACCTTGACTGAAATTCAAGGCTCAGGAACCAGTTTAAGGGAGATGTTATGTGTGGATACAGGAAGGGCACCTGGACATGAGGGAAGAGCTCTGTCTTCTGATTATCCAATCCCTCACCCCACCTTAATCTGTGTCAGAACCATGCTGAGTTGTAGATTCCTCAGCAAAGTGAAACTAAAGTCACCTACCCCATGGCCTTATTGCCAAGGTTGGTGGCTGGCAAAAACGGAGCCTTGGTACAGTTTAGTTAGTGCCTCTATGCTCAGTGGACCATATTACTTAGGATCCAGCAGAAGTGGGGGGGGCGGGAATCTCATCTTGAAGGGACCAGTTTCTATTTCTCATGGCAAACCTAGCATGGGAACTCCTTTTGTCCCCAAAGACCTCCGTGTCCTCACTGCTTACCCACATGCCTGGGCAGCCTGAAGCTCTCTGTGCCCACCTCCTTCTCATGAATGAGTTCCCATCTCTTTCTCAAAAAGTAGATGCCACTCTGGTGTTTCTGCCACCACCAGTAACTGAAAAACAAATTCTTCCATTAGAGAACACTGTGCTCAGCAGGTCAGCTAGGCTCCTGGAAATGCAAACTGGAGTTTCAAAAGATGAAAAGATTCCTGGAGGATTTTGTGGTATTTTGGAGAGTGCCTCTGGGCAGATCGCACACTGTGACAAGTTCTTTCCAAATTGTGACAATTCAATCACACCTTCTACAAAGAACTGACTTTTCACACTTAACCATCGGTGGTAGTTGCCCTTGTTCATTTTCCCCCAAATCTTGAAGAGAGTTTGGGATTATGATACCAAGACAAATCCATGGTTTTCTGACCATTCCTCCCATTCCATTGGTGCCTGTGAACTGACAAGCAGGCACAGACAGGAGGTAAGGGAACTCTACTGATGGTTACACTGGAGTTGGAAAGTTTGGTACATAGAGCCCAGGGAATGCATCCCACACCTCTCAGCTCCCACAGGTGTCAGAGGGAAAAAAAACAAACAGTTGGACAGGAAGTAGTCTAAACTGCATGGCCTTCTGCTAGCAGAGTTTTATGCTTTTCCCTTTAAATTCTTTTCTTTAATCACAGATTCTCATTACAGGGAAGGAGACATTGGGAGGGAAGGAAGAAAGAAAAACTTCATATAAAAAAAATCACCCCATCAGGTAATGCTTAAAAATCCTTTAACTAGATAGTCACATTCAAAAAATAAATAAATAAATGAGGGGCACCTTGGTGGCTCAGTCGTTAAGCATCTGCCTTTGGCTTGAGTCGTAGTCCTGGGATCGAGCTCCCGAGCCCTTACACCAGGCTCCCTGCTCAGCGGGAGGCCTGCTTCTCCCTCTCCCACTCCCCCAGCTTGTGTTCCCTCTCTCACTGTCTCTCTCTGTCAAATAAACAAATAAAATCTTTAAAATATAAATGAATGAATGGATGAATGAATGAATCTAGACACAGACTTCACACCTTTCACAAAAAAATTAATTCAAAGCAGATCACAGACCTACGTGGAAAACACAAAACTATAAAACTCCTAGAAGACAACATGAGATAAAATCTAGTGACCTTGGGTTTGGTGATGACTTTACAACACCAAAGGCATAATCCATGAAAAAAATAAATAAGTTGTACTTCATTAAAACTAAAAATCCTTTAACTGGGGACAAAATTTTTTGCTGTACAAATAAAGTTGAAATGTGAATTCCTATCTTGAAAAGATAATGTTGAAGTTTAAAATCATACAAAATAGGGAAGCCTGGGTGGCTCAGTTGGTTAAGCATCTGACTCTTGGGTCTCAGCTCAGGTCTTGATCTCGAGGTCATGAGTTCAAGCACAACTGGGTCCCATACTAGGCATCGAGACCACTTTAAAAATAAATAAATAAAATCATACCAAATATAAAAGACTAATGGGGGCACCTGGCTGGTTCAGTTGGTAGAGGATGTGACTCTTGATCTTAGCATCATGAGTTTGAGACCCATGCTGGGTGTGTAGAGTACTTAAAAATAAAAAAACTTAAAAAAAAAAAAATTTTAAATAAATAAATAAAATAAAAGACTCATGGCAGATCCTTGCCCGGGTCATATTATTTCATGGTTGTGGTACAGGTAAGAACAAAAGAGATGAGAACACCCTAACACAATTACTCATTTGTAAGAAAATAGGAAGAAAAAATATTTGTGAAACATACAAGGTACAAAACCTTATCCTAGGGATACCATGCCATTTCCACTTTACCATCTTGAACACATGCCTTCTCTTAGAGATACAAGGAAACCTGATGGTTCAGGTGTTGAAACTAGATTAAATATTTCCTTGTTATCAACAGCCAAGGCCATCTCCATAAGTCTCAGGTCCAACCCAGCATTCAATTCAAAATCTTTCATATATTTGCTATTTAAAAAATTCAAGGGACACCTGGATGGCTCAGTTGGTTAAGCGGCTGCCTTCGGCTCAGGTCATGATCCCAGCGTCCTGGGATCAAGTCCCACATTGGGCTCCTTGCTTGGCAGGGAGTCTGCTTCTCCCTCTGCCTCTGCCTGCCACTCTGTCTGCCTGTGCTCGCTCGCTCTCTCACCCTCTCTCTCTGACAAATAAATAAATTTTAAAAAATAAAAAAAATAAAAAATAAAAAAATAAAAATTCAATTAATAAGAAAAGAGATGTTTTAATAATAATGTATATGAACTCAGTATTTGACTAAAAAAATTTAGAAAATATAAAGAGAAAAGAAATAAGGCAAAAACAAATTATAAAGAGAATCATGAAAGTAACAAATTCAAGAATTACTTCTTTGAAAAATAATACTTAATAATAAATATAAGGAAACATCTAGCAAATGTAATCAGTAAAAGAAATACATAATGTAAAACATGAGAAACAGAATTAAGAACAGAAATCAAAACTTCAAAAAAAAAAAAAAAGTGAAGTATGTAACTTTTGCTCACATTTATCAAAAATCATTAAAGAGATCCAGTTCCTATCCAGGGAGAAAAACCCTTCTTCAAACTCCCCTCCTCTCTCTCATCAGCAGTTTTCCAGACCACTCTAAAGCTACTTCCCAAATGCCTCAAAGTCTTCCCCAAATGTTTACCTCATGTATCTTTTTTTCATATTTCTCCTCACTCCCTCTTTACCATGCAGGGTTATCATGGAGAATTCAGATCACCTTTCCCATTACTTGAATGTTCTACCACAAAGGAAATCCTGGGAACTGATCCAGCTCCTAACCATTCTACCCCTGATTTCCTTGTCTCATTTGCTCCCCGCCCTTCTCCTGATACTTTGTATCAGAAGTCTGGGTTCCAGGCCACAAAGCTTCACACAGGAATCAATCTATAGAACTCACCCCAAACCCCATCCATCAAAAATGTTTCTTGGAATCCAAGCAACATTGAAAGAGTAGCCCTCAGGGGTGCCTGGGTGGCTCAGGTCATGATCCCAGGGTCCCGGGATGGAGCCCCACGTCCGGCCCTGGAGCCTGCTTCTCCCCCTTGCCATCCTCCCCCCACTTATGCTCTCCCTCTCGCT